>JZKD02S1062314.1:70067-80105 GCA_000966675.3 Picea glauca | reverse complement strand
GAAGAAGAAGAAGGATGGGCCCTCCAGGGCCATGCTCAGGTCAATCCTACTCTTGGTACTCCATGTCTAGGACCTGTGGGCCTCGAGACATGATCTCCTAGTTATCCCTAGAAAATGGGGATAACAGCTCCTATTGGAACGCCACTTCCGCTTAGATCAAATCCATCACTTCTACCTGTGTATAACACTCTTAATACTTCTATTGCAAATCCTACCTAGGGTCCATCTGAAGGATCTAATATTTTTGTTCCACCTGGGTATAATGCTGCTAGCGGTTTTGTTCCCACACCTATGTAGGTTCTATCCGGAGGGCCTAGCATTCCTCCTCCACCTGGAGGATCTAATCGTTCTAGCCCAAGTAGCTCCAATTTACTTGGAGGCACGACTCATTCTGTTACCTATGGTTTTCAACTTCCAAGTCGGGGGAAACCTCAAGTTGGGGGTCAACCTCAAATTGGAGCACAACCCCAAGTTGGGGGTCAAACTCAAGTTGGGGGGAAACCCCAACTTGGGGGTCATAACCCAGTTTACAAACATTATATACCTGGCTTACAAACCCAACCTTGGAATTTTCCTTTCCAAGGCAATCAACAACCGCCTCAGGGGAAAAATACTAAATTAAATTCTTTTGTACCCTCTATTCTCAGGCAACCTTATCTAGTCTCTATAAATCCTACCTGGGGCTAAGATTTTCAATATAATGCTCCTTTCTAGGATAGCATGCCAAATCAACCAACACATGTTGGCTACTTGAGTCAAGACCATCCACAACCAAATTTGAAAGTACCCTTTAACTATCTACAAACTTCTTATGATCCTACTGGTATACCTATGAGATTGCCTCCTCAAAATTACCAGTTTCCTCAGGTCAAAAAACAATTGTCGTTTCTAGATACTTTGGATTTACCAGATTTATCTAGGATTTTGAATGATCCTATTTTTCATTCTCCTTATTGGCCGGTTATACCCGCCAAATTACCATCAGACATTCCTAAGTTTGACGGTCGATCGGGAGAAGACCCAAACAATCACGTCATGACATTTCATCTTTGGTGTTCATCCAACTCCTTGATGGATGACTCTATCTGATTACGCATTTTCCAATGAACTCTTATGGGTTCGGCTTCCAAATGGTATATCGAATTTCCACGATGATTATTCAATTATTTCAATACCTTAGCTATGGATTTCTTGACACATTACCAGTTAGCGATATGATATGAGACATGAACCAAAATTTTGAGTTCATTTAAACAATCCTCTTCTACTCACATTTCAGATCACATTCACGAGTGGAGGAGGAGAAGATGATTAATCAAAGTCCCCCTTCCCGATCAATTATTAGCTGAGTGATTTACCAAATCACTCATCGGTCCTATAGCTCGTGATGTTTCCATGGGTGGTGTCGTCACTGAAGAGCAGGCGATTAATCGTTCTCAATACATGGATCTCGTTTATTCACAAACGTGCACATTATATGACTTGATAGCTGATGCTCCTCTCCCGTCTATAAATCCAACCCCAATGCCTCCAATAGCTTCTCATGCTGCTTATGGTGTGATTGACACTTTTCATGACGACACTCAGTCTAAAAAAGCCAGTCATTCGAATCCCAAATCTACTACTGCTAATGTAAAAAATGCTACTCCTCCAACTCCCTCTCCCGGTAAAACCTCTGAGGTCAATACTGTTCAGTCTACACCTACCGATAAAATTCAAAATAAAAAGAAAGGGAATGGTAAGAATAAAGAGGATAAATATAATAATCAAAAATCCGATAAAACCAAGACTCAGCCTACAGATGATAAAGAAAAGCGAAAACCTCATTATCCTTGCCATATCTGTGGTGAGGACCATTTTACGAAAGATTGTCCGAGACGTGCTGAGGTTACTAAGTTCCTGCAAGGGACCGAGACACCTCCTACAAACCCCGTTTTGTCACAACCATTTCCTTCTCAAAAACAGGACCAATTGGTTATTCATGAACAACCTTCTCCCTCTACCACATCTTATGTAGTTATGTGTATTGGTGATTCCAAGAAGAACGAAGTTGCAATCACTACTCGAACCAAAGATTATTCTCCTTCTCAAGAGAAAGTTGATGATTTACCTCCTCCATTGGTTCAATATTCTCCATCAACTTCACCTACCAACGATCCTATTCATCTCGAATGACCTAGTCTAGATACAGTTCTCCGTCTGCCTCCTAAGGGCGTCATTCGTAAGTCGTCATTTAAATCCCACGCACGTGCCGCTCAAAACTACAGTATTGTGGAAGATCTTGCACAAGCACCTTCTGCGATGTTGACTCTTGAAGTCCTTCAAAGTTGTCCTATGCAACTAAAGACACTGTTAAAGGCTATTGGTGGAATCGATCCTACCGATATGAATTTGATAATCTTTCACTTGGAAGATCACATTCCAAGTCTCCCTCATCAATTAGCGTTTCCAATACAAGTCATTGTTTAAAATAAGAATATTTGTCAAGCAATTGTTGATGAAGGAGCTTCAACTTGCGTCATGTCTATCACTTGTTGGAAAGCCATTGGCTCTCCCACCCTTACCGAATCATAGAATACGTTAAAATATTTTAATGGTACAGGTTTTAAACCTTATGGTGGTCTTTCTTCATTATCTATTACGTTAGAAGGAAAAGCGGTTACTATTGAGGTTGAGGTGTTTGATGCACCTTTTGATTACAACCTTTTACTTGGCTGTAGTTGGATTGATTCTATGTGCGCAATTGTTTCTACTCTTTTCTATGTGATACGTTTCCCTCACCAAGGAAAAGTTGTTACAGTAGATCAACTCGCCTTCTTTAGTTCTGATTCACGCACTAGTAACATTCCATTCATAGCGAAAACACCTCCTGGTTATGAGAATGTCGGTGTGGGTCTTTTAAAGGATTCATCGTTAATGGGTACTTTCCCCATTCCACCACTCGATGTTCCTCCTACTCTTGTCGCTTCTGTTAACATGATTTCAACCAGTGTTGGTGAAAACCCTGATTCTTATGACCCTTGGATCATACCTAACTTGGAAGAATTTCTTCGTTATGGCGACCGAATGCGTTTAAGTCCGATGGAATTGGATTATCAAGCTATTCAATTGACAACTCCGTCTCCTCATTTTCTCTGTGATACGTCTCTTGATCAATTTCACACAATATTTCCAACTGATGAAACGATCATGGTAGTTATGTCTGTGGAAGATAATCCATGGGATGATGGACATCATCGTTCTATTCTCTTCCTCGAGCATGAGACTATAAAGAGTTATCAACGGATTTCAAATCCTTCTATAGTCATTACTATTTCCCCAGTTTCTGAACCAACACATAATGTTTTGTATGAAGGGAACTTGGGAAATATTTCACCTACCATCCCATTGGATATTTCGATTAAGCCTGGAATTATGGAAAATGTTCATATAGGTGCCTCATGTTCTCCTGATGAGATCCAAACTTACAAGGCCCTTTTCCAAGAATTTCGTGACGTTTTTGCATGGAGTTATGAGGAAATGCTTGGAATTGATCCAGATATTGTTGTACATGAAATTAAGACATACTCGAACGCCAAACCCGTTCGACAGAGACTTCGCCAAATCCATCCACATAAAGCTGTTGCGATTAAATTCGAAGTTGAAAAACTTCTTAAAGCCGATTTTGTCTACCCTGTAGCATTGACTGATTGGGTGTCTAATCTTGATCTAGTTATGAAGAAACAAGGAACGATCCGTGTTTGTGTTGATTACATGGATATTAACAAGGCTTGTCCTAAAGATAATTATCCAACCCCTTTTGTCGACTAGATTGTTGACGATTGTGTCAGGAGTGAAATCTTATATTTGATGGATGGATTCTCCAGCTATAAACAAATCAATATTTTACTCACGGATTAACATAAGACTGCTATTATTTTCCCTTGTGGTACCTTCACATACTGTAAACTCCGCTTTGGTCTCAAGAATGCTAGTGTGACTTTTCAACGCGCTATTTCTTATGCTTTTCATGATATTAATCACATTGTACAACCTTACCTAGATGACTTACCAACGCATTCCATGCGTCGCCAAGGTCACCCGACACACTTACGAGCCATTTTTCTACATTGTTGATATTATCACATACAATTGAATCCACATAAATGCGTTTTTTGTTTGGAGTCTGGATGATTTCTCGGTTTTATTGTTTCTACGCATGGGATTAGGGTGGATCCTTTGATTAAGGTTGAAGCTATTATAAATTTGGCTCCTCCTTCTACCTTACACTAACTCCAAAGTTTGCAAGGGAAGGCAAACTTTTTACGTCGATTCATTCCCAATGATATTGAACTAATGAAAGGCTTCACTTGAATTCTTAATAAGGGTCATGATTTTGTATGGGATGACACTACCAACAAAGCCTTTGAAGATTTGAAACTTTCCTTAACCCGTCACCACTTTTATTTCCCCCTGATTATAGTCTAGATTATTTCTTATACTTGGCTTCTTTAGACTCTACCATAGCCATGGTTCTAGTCCAAGAGGATGATTCGCACGATGAACATGTTATTTACTATTTGAGTCGAAGTCTTACGACCATCGAAACTAAATATATGCATGTGGATAAATTGGCCTTGGTAGCTGTTCAAGTTGTTTAATGTTTTCATCATTGTATCTTATTACGCAAAACTACGATTAATTTTGATTGCAACCCTATGCAACATATCCTCACACGACAATTGTTGGGGGGGAAATACTCCAAACGGATAGTGATTCTCCAGGAGTTTGATTTGGAGTTTGAGCGAGACAAGTCAAAGAAATCTTTGGTTTTTTCTGAGTTGATATGTGACCTTCCCTTCGCTGAGACAAAAACTATGGCATAAGACTCTTTCTTGATGAGTATCTCTTTCTGATCAGTTCAAACGACATATGGTATGGATACATTATGATTTATCTCCAAACCCAAAATTTTCGGCCTGATCTTTCTCGTGTAGATCATAGTCGAATTCGGTATAAAGCCCGTCAATATATTATCCTCAATGATACCCTTTACCGTTGTGGTATGGATTCCGTATTTCGACGATGTCTAACCTATGATGAAGCCAAGAAATATTTAAATGAATGTCAGCCTAGAGCATGTGGTGGTCATATGTATGGGTATTCCACTACCCAGAATATCTTATGAGTTGGTTACTTCTGACCTTCATTGTTTAAGGATTGCATTACTGCCATTCAAGAATTCCATGCTTCTCAAACATATAACAATAAGATTCGATCACATCGTGCTCCTCTTTACCCTGTAGTTTCCATTGGTCCATTCTCTAAATGGAGAATTGACTTTATGACCTGTAACCCTCACTCGACCGGGGGACATGGGTGCATTATTGTACCTGTGGATTATTTCACTAAATGGGCCGAGGTGATGCCTACATTTGATAATATTGGGAAAACTACAATGTTGTTCATATTCAATCATATCGTCACTAGGTTTGGTGTCCCTCAAGCCATCGTCACTGACCATGACAACCATTTTCCCAATTTCATGATGTCTGAGCTTACTGATAAGTTGGGTCTTCGGCATGAAAACCCTACCCCTTACTATCCACAAGCCAATGGCCAAGTTGAAGCAATCAACAAAGTTATAACTACTATGCTTCGATTAATGGTAGGGATTCATAAGTCAAGCTGGCACACAATGCTATTTTTTTCATTATGGGCCTATCGAAAATCTGTTAAATTTGCCACAGGGTTCACACCTTTCCAGTTAGTGTATGGTATCGAAGCTATTTTGCCGATTGAATGTGAAATCCCATTTTTGAAACTACCTGTTGAACTTCTCCCTAACACTTCAGCCGAAGAATAACGTCTCTTGTATTTGATGCAATAAGATGAGACTCTCCATGATGCTTCCTTAGTCATAGAAACCCAGAAAAAATGTGTCAAAGATCAATATGACAAGCATGTCAAACCGTGTGTTTTTTCTGAGGGGGATTTAGTTCTCCTTTACGAACAAGATCGTGATTTGATGGGAGAAGGTAAATTTGAGTCCATGTGGTGTGGCCCTTATATTTTTAAAAGAGTTTTGGAGAAAGGGGCTTATGAGCTGGTGGATTATGATGGAATTCCTTTGAGTGAACCCATAAATGGGCTTTACTTAAAGAAGTACTATGCTTAAAATATCTTTTGCATGAGTGCTTTGTATTTTTAGTGTATCATACTTTAGTGTGTGCTTTTTTTGTTTTTGTTCTACCTTTAAGCACTTACCTTGCCTTGTGCTTGGTTTCCAGATGTCGGCATTCTTACTACCCTATATCGACTTTGCCGATGGTGCTAGTCGTAGTACTCAAAACCTAGCGTCTGCTGCATGGGAAATCTATGCACTTACATATGAGTTGATCAGTCTACATGGTGTTTTCCTTGGTCGTGCAACTAATAATATCACATAATACAATGCAATTATTGAGTTATTAACTAACATCATTTCATTGGGCATCCGTCATCTTATTTTACGTCTTGATTTACAACTAGTGGTGATGGAATTGAGTAACGTTTATTCCATCCGAAGTCCTACATTGTTACAGGTATACCTGAGAATTCACCTCTTGGAAAGACATTTTGATTATATTGAATATCAACACATTCCTAGATGTCTAAACACATTAACAAATGAATTGGATAATTATGTTTTAGACAAACATTTGCGCCATTTATAAAATCAAACACACATTTAAAGGACAAGTAAGCCAATAAGAGTTTTATATTATAACGTCAAAAGTTACAAAATGTGTTTGTCCTGAGACCAAAATGTCAAAATGTTGAAGAACATGGCTTCATATGCATCAAGGATGCTACTCGCTATAACAAACGACTACCCGTGCCACACGACAGAGCAGTCGACCGATAGATGCTGACACACCAACTGTATGGCGTTGGTAGCGTTGAGGTAACTCGTCCACAATGATGTCATGGACAATCCCTCAAGATTCTATTCGATCTCCTCGAGATTCTCAACTTCCACCCCTCGACCCACCATTACGCCTATCTCTCCACGTCTTTGGATAGGAGATGATCCTGGAGGTCTGAAAGGTGCCACATCTACATTGTTGAGAGCAATTGATTAGTCTCGGATAAATAACAAAAACATTTTATAATTAAAATACCAAAAACAACATATAATGAAAAAATCTTTCTTACCTATCTCTCCCCACTGAGAACCCTTAGGTAATTCCAAGTCGAGGTCTCCATGAAAGTCAGTCCCAACATATGCATAGTCCTCAACCATAACACGCTGATCCCTCAACCACTGGAAGAAAGTTGGACCATATGTAACGATTGGCACGCCACCATGATGTGCCATCAAGTCTACCCATCTCTTCATTCGAGGCTTCTGTGGGGAGGGTATTCCCCATTCCACATGTTGTTAGCATAAAATGGGGACCCTCTCTAGGAAGAAGGATACCAAATTAGATCCATACATGATTTGTTTCAATTGGCCAGTCCTACACTTTGTCAATTGTTTCTTCATGTTTTTTAGAAGACCCTCGCACCAATTGAAAACCCAAGGCTCCATACACTCGATATCATACTGAAAGTGGCGTTGTAAAACCATGCAAGGAGCTGCACTTCTTGCCATCCAAGTGATATTATAGAGGATAGTTCTCAAAGGAAATTATTGAACATCCTTTATGGCAACTTTGCCACTATGCTTCTCTGTACTAGGTACACAGTGATGTGCTACATAATAATCCAGGGGTTCACCACCACCTCTGCTTCTTGATAGTGACACTTGAGAGCTTCGACAAGATAATCCAGTCAAGAAGTAGATGTCATCGATATATAAGGTGAGTGTATGCACACCCACATGAAGTTCTTTCTCATTAACATCCCACATGTGGACTAACTATTCCAATAGCATCAATTGGGTTCTCATGCCTTGAACTTTGAATTTTTTTAGCAAGCCACACTCCCTGAGTGCCATGAAAGTCCCAGATCATTCTCAGAAAAGTAATCTTCCTCCTCGTGCTCTCGTTCCCTCCATTCAAGCATAATGACTGATGAAAAACTGCCAAACAACATTAAAATATGATTAGGTTCATCAAAATTTCAAAGTTGGAAGTTTTCGTAGCTCTATCTCTCTTTTTAAATTTTGAGTTGTGGTCGTCACAGGGGCTCTTTTTCCCAGAGAGTGACGTCGTTGCACCCCATATGTGGAACCCCTGCAATGATTTAGGATTATCCCAGTTCCCGATAGGGTGGGCCTGCGACGATCTCAAGGCACATTGACCCTTGAAAAATCACCCATAACTTAAAATTGAACCATTAAAAATGAAAACTTCAACCATGAAAAGAGAGAGGGGAAGAACAATACCTACTTCAAGGAAGCGACTCGAGAAATTGTCTGCTGGGCGCTCCAGAATCGTCACTTGAAAATCAGAGGAAAAAGGGTTTTTTTGGCACTAGTTTGGTGAAAATGAAAATGAAATGGTAAATGGACTAGTTTTGACCTATTTTATTCACTTTTTCCATTTTAATTTCAAATTAAATTAATTTTTAAATATTTTTACCTATGCCCTAAACCTAATGAACTTTTCAAAGTGTCTATATTGTAGGTTGAAAGATCCGAGGACTAGATTTTTGATATGGATCACCTTTTTGGGTCATTTTTGCGTGTTTTCAAGATGTATATATAAATTTAGGGTTTTTCATGAAAAACTCCAGCATGGTCTTTATTCTTTATCTCGCTCATGAAACTATGAGAATGTAATCGAGTACCCTTTTATCATTTTTTTCGGACTCGTAATGGTAATACGAAAAAACAAACCCTATGGAGTATCCTTTAAGTTCATTTCAAGCTCCCTAAACATGAAAAGATAGCCTAACGACCTTGTTCTTTTCACGCTCGTAAAAGTTTTTGAAGAAAACGTCTGATGAGCGATAGATTATCTCTTTTTTGGTTTCGTCAGTCTAATTTACAAAAAAAGACATTTTGGAGTTTTCTTCAAGTGTTTTTCAGACTCTCTAAACATGAAAACCCCCTGAGTTTACTTTCTTTGGACTCGTAAAACAAACATCGAAAGACCCATATGGGACCAAACCACTCCTTCTTAGGGTTCATTAAAAATACTTCGAGGAACTCCTCTGAGGGACTCATCCAAAGGATGAGCTTACATTACAAACATATGTTATCCTCCTCAAGCTTGCATAAAAATAAAGAGGTACTCGCCATAAATGGTGGGGGAAAATTGGGAAAGAAATGTATATCTGTATCCGTGTTAGTGGCAATAATTTGCTCTTGAACATGACACCCCTCTTCATCATTGTATCCGCGTTGGGAAATCCATTTGTCTCTCGTCTGACCATCCACAAGTTCATAGGTTGGGTCCTCCTTGACTCAATGCTGCCAAGAAAATTTTCGTGTCATTCATATGTTCAAGATAAGTTCAAACTAAACAAGCCTTCTATCAAGTCATCCATCTGCAGTCCTCAAATTATTACCATGTCGACCTTCCCTAAGTCAATCCTTAATCACTTTGTACTCTGATCTACTTCAAATCTGTTACATATTTCATGTCATTGATGGGGGATACATTAAGGCCCTTCTGTGACGAGTATTTTCTTGTTGAGTTCATCTCATTATCTGAGAATTAGAATTAGAAATCATTTATTACCTTGGGACCTGCATGCCAATGGCAGGTTTCCTTGCTTTCAATAGTGGGTTCACATCATTGGCCTCTGATTGGAAGATTCCATTGAGTGTAAAACTTCAATTCATTAATTCACATTCGTTGGATTGTACTAGAGTACCTTGGGGGTCATTGACATCAATGGTGACTTCCTCACACTTGTTAACTATATTCATTAATGATCGATAATCAAGTGGTTTCTACCATGTTCGACTTCAACACTTGTAATCACATGGCTAGATTCATACTTTGGTGTTAGTTGTGGAGCCTGATTATCTTCCTGATTCAAAGGTCCTTGCTTTCAGTCGTGTTTATACCCCATGAAGTATTTACACCCCAGAAGTATGTACACTCTTCCACGCGGGGGAGTGCA
>JZKD02S1062314.1:49703-60575 GCA_000966675.3 Picea glauca | reverse complement strand
ATTCAATACTTTAGAACTAGGGAAAGAGTAGTATTCTGTCTTAGTTTGTTCCAGATCCAGGTGGATCTGTGGAGATTGGTCTGTGTCCGCACTCACGAATTTATCCTAGAACAATCACTCCAAGTCGCGATAGGCGAAACTCCGAGATGGAGCTTTATGGTGCTTTGATCTTTCGCCATGCGTCCTCTTGATCCAACGGTCCTTGATTAAATTGCGATTTCGCATCCCGCTGTTCCTTTGACTTTCCAGTTAGTGAGATGACGATCTTTTGCCACGTGTCCTCTTGATCCAACGGTCCTTGATTAAATCACGATCTCGCATCTCATTGTTCTTTTGACTTTCCAGTCAGCGAGATGACGATCTTTTGCCACGTGTCCTCTTGATCCAACGGTCCTTGATTAAATCGTGATCTCGCATCTCATTGTTCTTTTGAATTTCCAGTCAGCGAGATGACGATCTTTTGCCACGTGTCCTCTTGATCCAATGGTTCTTGATTAATACTTGATCTGACGGCTCAGATCATTTTGTGATTTCGCATATCGCGAAATCGACATTCTTGATGCAATGAGTTCTTTGCCTCTCGAATTCGCGATCCGCGAAACTCTGATACAGACTTGAATCAACGGTCCAGATGTGATCTTTATTCAGCGGTTGTGATTAAATCATGAAATCGCTCATCGCGAAATCGACATTCCTGATGTCAAGTGACTTTGTCATTTCAAAGTCCCGATCCCTGATACTCCATGCAGAGAATCAACGGTCCAGATGTGATCCGGATTCGACGGCTGTCCTTCTCTTGCTACCTCGCGACCTCGCGACTTGGAGTACCCAATGCTTGGACTCTCAACCTGCGAACTCTCAAGTTCGTGAGATCTCTCGATCTCTCGCCACCTGTCCCCCCAGATGGACGGCTATAAATTGCCCGCCACTTCGCCGCCTCGCGTCCTCGCGCCTCGTGACTTTGAACACCCAATACTTGGGCCTTTATCCTGCAAACCCCCGAGTTCGTGAGATCTCTTCGATCTCTGCCACACATCCTTCCCAGATGGACGGTCCTGATCTTCTCGCCACTTCACCGGCTCGCGTCTTCGCGCCTTGCGACTTTGAACACCCAGTATTCGGGCTTTCACCCTGCAAAATCCCGAGTTCACGAGATTTGTCCGATCTCTGCCACGCATCCTTCAAAGATGGACGGTCCATATCTTCTTGCCACTTCGCTGCTTCGCGACCTTTAACACTAAATCCTCGGCTCTTCCAATCACGAGCTTCCGAGTTCGCTCAGATATAACGCCTGAGATCTATCCTTCTCTTCAGCGCACACTCTTCTTGTTTTTATTCATATCTGACGACCCTCATGCTGTCGGGAATTTTGGATGGGATCCAACGATCATCGATGCTTCTCCTCCAAGTTTACACATCCTTCTTACTTGGAAGAATTTCGACTCTGCACTAATTCCTCCTGAGCCTACGTTGCTCCTGTTTGTCCATCGATGCACATTCTGATCCTGCCATATTCACTGTTGTACTTGTCATCAATGACAAGCATACACTATCTGTTAAACATTTGCCAACACAATATCCCACAAATCCAAATATGGAGCAAGGACGACACTAGCGAGGATCAAACGTCATTTAAATGGTATGTCATTTGTCCCTCTCTGAACTAGTTTACATTACAATGAAATCTAAGGAGAAGCTTGTATTCTACTCTGTTTTGTTCTAGCACCTTGTTGAAGTTAGGGAGATTAGTTTGTGTTCGCACTTATTGATTTGTCCGATAACAACTATTGGCTAACACGATGGATGTCTTATTGTTGAGCTTTGATAGATAAGCTAAATTTTTGAGTCTATTATAACTTTGTTGAATCTATTATGCATTTTTTCGAATGTTACAAAACCTAAGTTTTCAATATATTATAAATTCATTGAATCTTTGTGCGGGGAACTTCATTGATTATCTTTCTAACGTCTTTAAATAGGATCTGAATGGATTTAAACAAGCTTTGAATGACAACACATTATATCAACTGTCAAAGCGATCTGTGTATGCGGGCACCTCCACTGCCTAACATCTTTGTGGCCACCTCCACTGCCTAGACAACGACCACCTCCATCGCCTAGACAAATTTACCTCAAAAATATATTTCAAATTAGTAAGCTAGACGAACAAAGCCATACTGGAAAAAATGGTAAGACAACTTTGCCTCAACAATATATTTCAAATCAGTAAGCTGGATGAACATGAAAGCCATACTGGAGAAAATGGAAATACACCTATTGTTGGAGAAACCATATTGATGCTATGCAACCATTATGCAATTGTAAGTTATTCAATAAAAAAACTGAATTTAGCTTACCGGTCAAAAGAGTTGTTGCTTTAGCTACTATGAGCATATCCACAATGTCCATGTATTGGATGGGTTGTTGTTGATAATATGAAGTATTTCGAGAATACTATAGAAATTCAAAATCCACTCTTTTCAATAGCTTAATCATATACCACATATGATCTTCGATTCAAAAAAATAACTTTCTATAACAATAAAATGGAACCTAACCTGACCCTGTTGCAGTTGTTGTTGAGGTTGTATATAGTTTTGTGGTGGTTGTGCGTAATATCGTTCATATGGTTGTTGAGAATTTTGTCTGACCACATATTTGATTAAGAATCAAGGACGATATTTTATGAATAAATAAAATTGTGTGAACATTCCATGGACATTATATATTGAGGAAGAAAAACAACCATATTTGATATAAAAAAAATATTGGAAACAATAAAATGGGAAGTAAAATTTCCAATGCCATTATACATGTTACATGAGTGCAAAATATATATAGGATTTCCTTTAGCAACTTGATGTTGTGGTTGGAGTGTAGATTGTTGTTGTCGAGGTTGTTGATACCCATACCATGAATCCCCTTTCTTGAACATGTTATCTGCAACATGTTGAGACTGATGTTGATAATATTCTTGTACACATGCACAAATCACGTGTTGAACTAAAATAAATGAACATTTTTTGTAGCAACAATGAAGTTCAAGTACATAAGCATGAATTCACTATACACAAATATCAAAGGACATTTTAACATATTCTACATGAACTAATTACACATTTATAACTTTGATTGGATGACAAAGAAAACAACCTCCCTTCGAACCAGAGCTACTCCCTCCGATCATGCTAACATTGCGCAGAGAAGTTCCATCCAATGAAAAAGATAGAGGAAACATGTTGCTCTAGATTGAAAGTCCTTCCAACAACATTAGGGGTGTTTTTAACCACTCAACCGAACTTGAGCTACCTACTCAAACAATGCCCCTAACCACAACACTTGGGTTTCTGGAAGAAAGCACTTGAGTTGTAGAAATGTGATGCTTTTGCTGAACCATCAACAAGACCATACAAAAGGGCGATGGCACCTTGTCCATGCTTAGTATGAGCCGATGCATGTTGGTGAGCAGGAATGCTAGACCATCAGTGGTAAAACATAATGGAATAACCATTAGATGAACAAATACAACAACCAAATAAAGTTATAGAAATATGCATAGATGACCAGGATATATAATCATTCTAGGTTAATACAAAAAGTAAAGAAATAATTGTCCAAAGTCAAAGATAACCCATAGAAGAGTTATATCCAAGTACATCTGTCAAAACATAGAGAGATGAATTGCTCAATTATCCACCGGAACATATGTCAAAATGGTTTTCAACTTAGGAAAATGATTAGTTTACTATGGATCAAAAGAAACGTGACTGAAAGGAAGGAAGAGGGAGACTGGGTTGTGTTGGTCAATGTCTGTCTGGTCTTCCCTCCCCTTTTTTTCCATTTGGGTTGAGAAATAACGACAAAGTCCATCTGGGGGTGGATGTTGCTCATTTCAATATTCCACTCGGGGAGATTCCAAAGTGCAAAGTATCATTTTTCTCCCAATTGCAAGAACATTCTATTATTGGTATCATACACAAGAGGGAAAGCCTACATTGGCATGATAGATCCACATGTACAAAATTGATTCATCTATTCCCTCCATCTCAATGAACCAACTTAACCAAACAAAATTGCAATTCCAAATACAGATCCAAAACCAACATATGAACCAACCGTTCAACTTGGTTGGGAGATCTTGGGTCATGGGCCATTAACTATCCATCCCCTACCCACCACTTTAATCCTTCTTGTCGCTGGACTTTATTATCTTAAGGTTCCAGAAATCCATTGCGACACGATAATGATATTTCTTTCTCTTCGCTTAATGTGATAGAGTTATCGTACAACTCACAATGGCTCTCATTTCTGTGGACCTCTGTAAATCAACAAGCGCTTGAGGTACTTTCCCCATGCATATCACTCACTCACTTATCTCGATAGAAGGGCTGGAGACCTGGGCCTTCTTTTATGGCCTAGTAAGAAGAGTTTGAGCTATTGAAATGACAAACATGCCAAGGTGACTGATGTGATTAGTTTGCTTTGAAGGAAGCAAGGAATGGCTAATTGTTTAAGTCATCGACGAAGCAACAATTGATCCAATAAAAAATCCTTTAGTAGGTTCTACAATTTTTTATGTTGTTTATCGAGCTATGAGTCCCCTCCCTTGTAGGGCATGACTCTTTCTTGACATAACCTGGTGACCCAACTCATGAACCACTTGCATAGCCAACTATTGCTTTTGTTTGGTCAACTTGTGGTTCTGTATCAACCAGGTAAACTACCCTAACTATTGGATTTGCATCTCGATCTACTTCTATATATGGATTTTGCTTACAATATGTACTACCTAGAACTACTCTTGATGCTTCATCTTGAACTGTTTCTTGAACTAGAGGATATGCCTTCGCTACTTGAAGGAATTAGGCAGGAAATGATGGTTGATGGTAATGGCCACCCTGCTATGGTAGTAGAGTATGTATGTGGTTGTGGATGCAGGGAAATAATTCGACGTGCAATGTACTCACCATGAAGAAAGTGAAAGTCCTAGCTAGCGAATTCCTTCACATGAGGGGAATTTTGGTCGAGAAGCATGTCTTCCATAAAGCTACGTGAAGCCAAGTGTATCTAATTCTGGAATGAAACCTACCTTGGAACTGTCCAATGCAACGACACTCAGTACAAAGTGTTGACAACTGATAACGTCGAGACGTTGGGTTCTTTGAACTTTGCTTATGGCACTTCCATAATTTGAACATGGAAATTTGATAACATTTTCATTATCGAAAAATTATCCAAATGAAACAAAATTTGTTCATAATGTTCGTGAATGTGCAAGATTTCAAATTCGATTGGTAAAATCTCATGAGTGTGAATTTTGTATCAAGCTTTAGTGAAATATTGTCATTGGAAAGACAGAGGGGAACATGTTTGGCATTAACTGTAGAAATGCCTAGAGTTTGTGAATTGTCAACGATCAATGAACTCTATACACATTACGATCATTTTATTCAAGAATGACATGTACATAATGTGTTTTTTTAAGGGGCGATGTTCCTTGACACTAGAGCATATTACGTGGTTGTTTTAGGAAATTTAGTTGATCGTTGTATTGCCCCTGTTGTTTGGTTACACCGACTTGTTATCCATGGCCGATATTTTGTCCACTTAACTTTAATGGAGGTTCCCCATGATATCGATTTGAATCTCGACGCTTTGTGATTCCTCATGTCATAATTAAATTTAGAGAAAATCTTATACATAATTATATAAACAAAAAACTACATACATTAAGTATATGAGAAAGAGACCTAAGGGTAAAGCCTTATCAAAAGTCCCAATCACCATTTTCACTTTATAATTTCATAAGCTTGTTTATGGTAGTTCATTATAATGATCTTATGTATTTCATTTATTCAACAAGTGAAAAAAGAAACAAAGCTGTTTATACATGCCTCTTAAAAATGTTTTGATATATTAATTGTATCTAGTCCAAAACAAAATAATATAATAGAAGTGATGTGATTACCTTATACTTTTAATAGTTTTTGGACAAGTCTAACTATTAGACCTTTTACACTTTTTTGAGCAATTATCAACAATATTAACAATTGATATATGCAATTTCATCAATTCTTTTAAATTTTTGACCAATTTTTTGGACAAAATTGATAGGAAAACATAGTTGAAAAAATTCAAGAAGTCTAATATTTAGACTATTATGTTAAATTAAAAACTATAAAATTGATGTGACTACTCTATACCTTTAATAATTAAATTAAAATTTATATATTGAAGAGAAAAATAATATTATTATGACATTAAAGAAAATGGATTATAATAATTGAAATGTAACTACACTATACCTTTAATAATTAAATTAATAATCATTATATCAAGAAAAAATAATATTATTATGATATTAAAAAAATTAATATAATAATTAAATTTCTAATATATTTAAAAAAACAATACCTTTAATAATTAAATTAATAATAATTATATTAAGAAAAAATAATATTATTATGACTAAAAAAATGAATATAATAATTAAAACTCTAATATATTAAAAAAAAATGCTTACAAAATTAATATTTAATATTTAAAACAATGTAATACTATAAAATAATGTTAATAACATCGACATATTTAAAACTATGTATTAAAGAGAAGAGTAATGCTATTCTAACAATAAATAAAGTAATGTTTTTGAGTATGTTTAAGAAAATAATGTTGATAACATTGACATATTTAAAACTGTGTGTTAAAGAGAAGAGTAATGTTATTTTAAGAATAAAGAAAGTAATGTTATTCACTGTGTTTAAGAAGAGTAAAAGATTAAGAAGAATAAAAGAGTTAAATTAAAATATTGTATTTTAAATAAAAATAAAAGAGTATTATAATTTTTGTAAGGGAAATAAAAATAGGATAATGATATTTTAACAAAAAAATGTTGTTGAACCCATCTACAAAGAAAACAATAACTAAGTGAAGCTTTAAGTTCGTATCATAGGATAATGATATTTTAACAAAAAATGTTGTTGAACCCATCTACAAAGAAAACAATAACTAAAAAATGTTGTTGAACCCATCTACAAAGAAAACAATAACTAAGTGAAGCTTTAAGTTCGTATCATTGTATAGACTAAAAAAAATATATTACTTATAACAATTAATAATAAACAATAACTAAGTGAAACTTTAAGATCGTATCATTGTATAGACTAAAAAAAAATATATTAATTATAACAATTAATAATAATGAAAGGGAGAAAATTTATCTATACACTTAACATACACATTATCATATAGAAATATAAAAAAGATAGATATAATATTTAAATAAAAATAAAAATAGTATAATATGATAATTATAAAGAAATATTTTTACAACATAAATGATGTAAATATCTAAATAGTTAATTTTGAAATGAATATGAATTTAAGACTAACTTATAAGGAAAATTTGTAGGCTAAACATTCTATGTTTTGGCTCTTTTCTAGGGATATTTTAGGGCGATATTTGTCAGAAATTCAACAAGTGATTGCTGGATGTCCATATATGAGTGGTTATTTCTGTATATTTCAAGTGCTCCAGGGGTTTTTCAGCAAGTTGAATCCATTTCTCATTCAAAAATGCAATTTAAACAACAAATAATTGTGATTTCGTGCAGATTTAAGTCCCCAGATTCCGGTGAAAAAGGAAAAATCTAGAACAATTAGACAACGCCTAAAGAAAATGTGTACCAAAACACATTTTAATAAAAATATATTTACAATCTCTTCAACATTAAAATGAATAATACCTTATACTTCTTTAAATATATAATATTTACAAATATAATTCAAATATTTTTATAAAAAGATTCAAAAAAATATTTATATTTACTTAGTCACAACTCATTAAATGATATTAACCCACATTTTTTGAAAAACATGCCCAAAACCACATGCTATTGTGCTAGTGGGTCTAATGGTTAAGAACATGTGTTTACTCCTAAAAGTTCACAAGTTCAAATCTAGAGAGGGGTAGGGTATGTATACCTCCGTAGACTTTACCAGTCAAATCACTGGGCGGAGGGGGTCCCATACAAACCCCCTTGCTTTTATGTATTTTTTAATTTATTAACTTAAAATTGAAATAATACAAATATATATTATGTTATAAATTTTGGATAAAACAATAATTTAAAAAAATAACAAATTTATTGTCCAGAAAAACACTCTACAACCAAGTATAAGAGAGATGTTCATATAACATAACACATTAAAATAATACTAAAAAACCCACAAAATAATAAATTAATAATATATATATATATATATATATATATATATATATATATATATATAAACAAGTAGGCTCAATTAATAAATCGACACAATAATCAACCCTAAGATAGATCTATGCTGGTATATATTATAATGAAGAGTAAAACAATTCAATTGTTTTTCTTAATTTTTAATTTAAACTAATTTAAACTATTAGATTAAAATGGAAAAATATTATTTGATAAACATGACTAATGATGATGATGATTAATGTCCACTAAGACCTAATTGGTCGACCTTAAGAGGGTAAGTGATTACTTGTGATTCTTTAGAATTTTGTTTCTATGCTTGAAAAGCATTAAGAGAAGCTTTCCAAGATCACCATACTTTTGTTGAGTTAAGAGGTTAGGAAGGTTGGTAGTGTGATCAATATTTTGAAAATGAGATCTAATATGGTTATAGGCTGGACAATCTAAGAGAAAGTGGTTTTCATCTTCAACCTTCTTAGTGTCACAAAGGTGACACACTCTTTCATCCCATGGCATTTTAGGAATTGACCAACGTCCAGTTTCACTATGGAGCTCGTGAGAATTTGTTCTTATCTTAGCAATGCTTATTTTTTTCTTTACACTTGGCAAAACAGATAGATAATAAGTTAATTTAAAATAAAAATAAAAAAATAAAGCTTGCTCTCAATGGTGGGATGGAGAAAGTGAATATGCATAATATTGATAATTTAATGGTATAATAAACCAATAAATTAGTTTTTATGTATTTTTTTCAATTTATTAACTTAAAATTGAAATAATACATATAAAAATTGATAATTAAATAATAGTTTTCCATTTAAATTTAATAATTTAAATTTAAATTAGATCATTTCAGAGGAAAAAGTGAACACTCGGTCTCTACGGTTAGGGTTTCCCTAGCCATAGCCCGGGCCGTAGTCGCCATGCCCTTCCTCCTCCTGTTGCCGCATCCCCCTCCCCACGAGCTCGATGGACAGTGAGAGTTTTCTTTGGTGGTGGCCGCACTCCATCTGGAGTGGATTTGACCTTATTCTGGTGTATTTTGTGGTGGATGCGCTCTCCCGGGAGTGGATCTAGTCTATGCTTCTTTCAATATGCGACTATGAATGTGGATGTTGCCTTATGCTCCAGATATGGCCTTTTGTTGTCTATTCTTTCATCTGTGGGGAGCTGGTCTTTGGTTCCCGTTTCCATTTGCTTGCAGAGTTCAACATGGACCTGTTTGGTGGTCGTGCCTCTGGTGCAGATCTGTTTTGGTTGAGGTTTGCAGTCAAGCTTGTGGGTGCATCTGTGAGGGCGCCGTTCGGTGCTTTTATTTTTTGAAATGTTAATCTTGGATCTGTGTTTTTGGTGCCTGATCTGTCGTGTTCAGGTTGCTGGTCATTTTTTCTTGAGCTTTTAGTATGTGCATGAGTTTTTATAAGTTTTCTTTGGGGCTGGAACTCACCAATCCATCCCAACTTGTATGTTCATGGTTTGATGCAATGTTAGGTTTTTCTCGATGGTCTTGGTGGCTGGGGATCCTTGCGTCCCCCTCGGGTATGTGTTTTGGCATTGAGGCTCGGGTTTCTGATCGGGGTTTGAATCAGAACTTTTAGGTCCTTCTTTTTCGGGTGTGCAGTGCTGATTTTTTGGAGTGTCAGGTCAACACTTTGAGGTCTGTTTAGGGCATGCAGTTCTAGTTTCCTCTTCCGTGGTTGCAGGCTCTCCCGTTGTCCCTCTGGACCTGTATTATGAGGGTTTTTTTTTCCACTCTAGCCTGGTTTGTCCATGTTCTCTTTCTGTTTTGCTTTTGTTGTTTTCTTGGTTGAGATTGGTTGCTATTCTCTTTGTAGACTTCATTTTTACTAGGGCCGCTCTTTAAGGGCCATTTTTGCTACGCTTTTGTTCCTCTTGGGGTTGAAAGAATTTTTAGACTAAATGCATGCTCTCTGTATGCATTATTCAGAATGTAATTTTATTTCTCTTAATAAAAGTTACGTTTTTTTCTTTTGGAAAACAAATTTAATAATTTAAATTAAAAATTGATAAAAACAAATTAATAATAATAATAATCTAATTTTAAGGTCACAATCAAGCTAGGCACCAAATTGGTGTGTGGGATCCCCTTGTTTGTGGGACAATGGACCCCCTGTGCCTAGTGATTTGAGTGGTAAAGTCTATAGAGGTATCCATACTCTACCTCCTCTGGATTTGAACTTGTGACCTCTTAGGAGGAAGCACACGTTCGTAACCCATAATGAACTGTTTTACTTTTCATTATAATATATGTAAATTTATCTTTTTAAAATTATCGTTTTATCCCAAATTTGTAATATATATATATATATATATATATATATATATTACAAAAGTATGGTGATNCATTATAATATATGTAAATTTATCTTTTTAAAATTATCGTTTTATCCCAAATTTGTAATATATATATATATATATATATTACAAAAGTATGGTGATCTTGGAAAGCTTCTCTTAATGCTTTTCAAGCACATAAACAAAATTCTAAAGAATCACAAGTAATCACTTACCCTCTTAAGGTCTGATAGACCAATTTGGTCTTAGTGGACATTAATCATCATCATCATCATCACACACACACACACACACACACACACACACACACACACAT
>JZKD02S1062314.1:33685-45815 GCA_000966675.3 Picea glauca | reverse complement strand
CTGTGCTAAGGACAAATGTGGTGAGGTGGGAATTTCCACTGGGACTACATGGAGACTTTGGGATTTATAGGGAGGCATGGTTTCAGATGTTGGGGATAGCTCTTTGGGAGATATCCTTGACTCCTTGGTCCCATCACTACGAGGATCCTTGACTCCTACTCCACTTCCCATCTTTCAGGGCTGGGCTGAGATTAACTGGGAGGGGCGCACTTGTGCTGGTGGTTCGGGGGGCAGGTTTGAGGATGTAGCAAGGATTAATGGTTCTAGGTTGAGGGGTTTGGGCCAAAATTTATCCCCCCTTAAAACTAGAATTGGTCATAAGAAATTGTTGGAGAGTGTTCCCACAACACCACTCCAAGAATTTCACAACTGTACTGAACATGGGATGCTTAGAGGCATGAAAGCCCTGGCTAGGGAAACATCATGATCCTTCTCTCTCTAAATATTAGGGGAGTGGGAGGGGCTATGAAGTTGGCTTCCCTTCATAGATTACTTTCGAGGACCTTACTCGATATATTGTTCTTCCAAGAAACCATGGTCGACGAAAATAAAGCTAGATGTTTTTTGAATTGTTTATGACCAAAGTGGCTGGTCTGTGTAGTTAGCTCTATTGGTAGATTTGGGGGTCTCCTTGTGGCGTGGGATCCTGACAAATTAAACCTTGTTAATTTTTTGAGTTGTGGTGGTATTATGTTGACAAGTTCATTCATTGAGGGTAATCGACATGTTACCTTACTAAATTGTTACAGACCGTGTTTAGAGTGACAATATTTCTGGATAAGTTGGTCAACAGTGGCAGGCTGGCACACAAAAACCTGATTGTAGCTGGTGATCTAAACTTCATGAACAATGCTGAAGAGATTTGGGGAGACACAATTAGACTTAACCCATTGATAGGGTACTTCAAAGGCATCCTCTAAGGAAGTGGATTGGTCGACATTGTTCCCAACGAGGTCGTTCTGACTTGGCACAATAGCAGAAGTGGGAGGGATGAAATCAAAAAAATATTGGATCGGGTTATTATGTCAGAGGACCCGGTCACTTATGTAGGAAGAAGCAGGTCGTGGGTGGAATTTCCTTACATCTCAGACCATGCCCTGATTATTTTACAGGTCGACTACAGACCTCATTTTGCTGCTTATCCTTTCAAGATGAACTCCACTTGGCTAGGGGAAGGAGAGTTTAGACATATATGGCAAGAAGTGTGGAGATCTATGGATTTCATGGATGATTTTTTTTCTCAAAGAAGGTTGGTTTGTAAATTAAAAAAATTAAAAAACAAAGTAAAAGCATGGGTAAAATAACAAAATATTTTGAAAAACATGAAGATTGAAAAAATTGAGAAGGACCTAGAGGATTAGTACAGGGAAAAAGAACAAAGGAAAGACCTGACTGTTACTGACCTTCATATAAAATAGCTTGAGGTGGAACGAAACAAGCTCCTTCAGGCGAATGAGGAATTGTGGAGAAAGAAGAGCATAGCGACGTGGCTAAAAAAAGGAGACCAGAATACAATTTTTTTTCACCATTTCGCTAGCCACATTAGGAATAGGAAAAATATTTGGGAAATACAAGATGAAAATGACACTTCACGCTCAGGATAGGAGGCCCTTTTGACTGAAGCTGTGAGACAATTCAAATATTTCTATGCCGACACGGGACATAACACGGTTATTGAACAAGTTAGCACAGTTCGACAATACCCTTGCAATGTTGATGATGCAGATAGACAATTACTTGAAAAACCTTGTTTCAAACTGGAAATTCAAGTTGTCCTTAAGGGTTTTTCCAAGGACAAGAGTTCAGGGCTAGATGGGTGGACGATATAATTCTTTTATCCTTCTTCGACATGGTTGTATATGACCTACTAGAGGCAGTGGAGGAATCAAGGAGAAGTGGAGAGGTTAATAAGTCCCTAAACTTGACCTTCCTGGTGCTCATTCCTAAAATAAAGAATCCCTCTACCTTTGGAGACTTCAAGCCTATAACCCTTTGTAATTTGGTTTATAAAATCATTTCGAAACTCTTGGCTTCCAGGATTAAACCGATTCTCTCCGGGTCACTCTCGGAAGAGTAGCTGGGTTTCCTAAAAGGAAGACAATTTCTGGACGTGGTAGGAACTAAAAATGAATGCCTACATAGTATCAAGGTGAAAAAGTTGAAGGAAATCATTTTAAAGCTTGGCTTGTAGAAGGCATACAACTGTATAAATTGAGATTTTATTAGGATGATCCTCCTTCAATCGAGCTTTGGACATTTGATAACAAATTGGATTATGAGTTTTTCCAGTTCAGCTTCCTTTGTAGTGTTGATTACTGGTGATAATACACATTTCTTCCAGAGAGGGAGAGGGTTAATACAAGGCTGTCCCTTGTCCCCTTTTCTCTTCATCTTAGTTATGGAAGGACTTAGTCTCATCCTCAAGAAGACACAATCTGAAATTGAAACTATCGGGAGTCAAGGTTTCAAGGCTGATTAAGATTCTTAATATTTTTTTTCGTGGATGATGTTCTCATCATGACCAGGGATTCTGTTCAAGAATTGAAGGTGACTGATTACATTCTTTCATCCTTATGTTGTGCCTCGAGCCTGATCATAAAACCACACATGTCTAATTTACACATTTAAGGGTTCCTGAAAGAGGATTTATCCTAGTACAAAGAAATCATCCCTTTTAAAGTTGAGGACTTATCTGTAGGTTTTAGATATATCAGATTTTATCTCAAGTTGTCTAGTTACAAGATTGAATACTGGCATTGGTTGATCATGAATTTTGAGAAAAATATTGGTCTCTAGTGTCATCGATGGCTCTCTCTAGGTGGGCGTTTTGTTCTACTAAAGTCAACGATCAAGAGATTTCCTGTTTATTGGTTGGCAGTGGCCATTATTCCTGTTTCTATCCTTAACAAGATCAGGTAGTTAATGTGCAATTTCTTACGGTCTGGTAGCGGGGAAAGGGAGCGTCTACATATCTGTAAGTGGGATAACATTGCTAAACCCAAGTCCTTTGGAGGCTGGGGAGTTAGTAACATACATCTGTTTGGCAGAGCGTTGGCGACAAAACCTTGTGACATTGTTTGTTGGAGGATGGAATTTGGCATAAGGTAATTAAGGACAAATATCTTCCCTTTACTTCAGTGGTAACTTGGTTGAGAGATGCCCCACATGGGACTCTAAACACATCCAATGCGTGGAGGAATTTGGTCAACTCATTGGATTTAATTACTCACTAGCTGAGTTGGTACCCTGGGTTTGGTCAGTCGGTTCTCATTGGCAAGGATGGGATCCTGAGTCTAGGATTAAACTCCTTTCTTTCACTTGATCTCATAATCTCTCTAAGGAAACAAAATATACATTATTTTTTTCAGGCTAGAGGAGTGGATCAGTTGGGGGCATCATTATATCCATGGAAGTCGAGTGGAGAGTTGGGACTCTCTGGTGTTTTGGCCACTGAATGGGGGTTGTATTGCAAAGCTCTATCCCGCACGAGTATTCAACTGATTGACATACCAGATTTACTTAGATGGACTGGGGGTGATGGATCAGGCTATATCACAATGAAGAATGTATACAACACTCTGGCCTCTAAAATTTGGCCTTCGAAACTTTGCGGTTGGTGATGGAAGCTTTGGGATTGGGATCTATCTCCAAAACTAAAATTTTTTACGTGGTTAATTCTGGAGAACATTATTTTAAATTTTGACAATTTGCAACGTAGAGGTTGGTCTGGTCCAAACATTTTATCTCTTTGTTTCAAAAATACCGAGACTATCTTGCACTTGATGGTTCAGTGTATCTTTACAGAACAAGTTTGGAATTTGATTTTAAATGCCTTAAACTTAAAGATAGACTGGACGAGACTCACCGTGACTTCTTGTTTCGAAGGCTGGTCAAAACAGAAAACAACTTGTATTACGCTGTCATCTCTCATTTATTGGCAGGTGTGGCTGGAATGTAACAAAATTACCTTTGAGAGTGGTAGTTCTTCTATCCACTCAGTTTTCCATAGGAATCTTGAATGGCTGGATAGTTCCAAGACTTTACAAAAGCGATGGTTCCTAGGCGGTTACCCATGATATTAAAGGAAAAAATTCCTATAGGTTGGTTTGACAAATCAACTCAGTTACAGGGACATCAAAGTGGAGTTGGGGGGGTCATCAGAATCAATGACCATATTGTTTTTCAGTGGAACTTCAACTGTGGGTCGGGTACTAACACCAAGGATGAGGTGTTGGGTGTTTGGGCCTTACTATCTATCACTTCTTGGCTTCATATCATGGATCTCCAAGTATTTGGGGACTCCAATATTATTATCGAATGGCTAAACCAAAAAGGTAATCTACAGGTTATCACTCTTGAGTGCTGGAAGGATAGGATCAAAGAACTATGCTAATCCTTCAGGTATTTATGTTTTACCCACATTTTCAGAGAACACAATAAGCACATGGATGTCTTATCAAAGAAGGATTTACATAACCATGAAGGAAAAATCTACTATTCACAGCTAGAAGAGGGGCATGAGGGCCCTACCATGTACATTAACCTTTTTTGATGTTTATCTCTGAGACTGGGTTGGGGGAAAGAATAAGGTTATTTAGCAGTTGTGGTATCTGGGCCTTGAGCTGCTCGGGTTTTGTCTTTTGAAATTTTTTAGACTCAGTTTTAGTTTTCTCTTCGCCCCTATGTTTGATGGGATCTTGGTGAAGCACTGAAAGCGTCATTATGACTCGTCTTTGTATGACTGTTTTTGGAAAATATTATATCAATATATAAGAGAAATTTTCTGTTGGAAAAAAAAAGTTAAACATGAATATATATAATATTGTAAGATTAAGAGAGACCACATAGATTCAATATTGAGTGTTTCCATGTCTCATTATATAGTCTGAGAGAATATTTATGTAACTCCCAAATATCTAATCTTTTAATGACTATATTTATTAACTAAATATAGTTATTTATTATAAAGTCTCTAACTAAACTTTTATTAAATGTCCAAGTATACCTAAGTCCTAATTATAACCCTTATATCTAACATGTTTCCTTTTTACTCTATTTGCACCTTTCCCTCTATATTCATACTTTTAGAAAAAGGGAACCATAAGTATTCTCCCCTTGCCAGTTACACATGTCCTCGTCCATTCTTTAGACCACATGTCCCTTATTCAAACCTTCTCCTCCGACTGCTTTTTGTCGCCGCCACCCATTGCATATGTAGGTTTTGAATATGTATTGTTCTCCAAAGCCATATTGGGAGAAATATATTATCGATGAAGCAAATTCTAATCTTAAATATAAATTTGGGTATTAATCTTATTATATGCATTGCCAATTTGGATACCACCCCATAATCCTAATAAAATTGCAATGCAGAGACTTTTGCTGAATAGATCCGACCCTCATTATTTGGTGAGGTACAAACAATTTTCACTTGGGGGAAGCAACCAAGAGCTATTAACGGTTTAATGATTGAAAATGTTGTTGAAATAAATTAACCCTAAAGTTGCAATACTAAACATTGGCCAATGCACACCATTTGGTATGGATTTGTATAATGCGCTACCTATGTCCCCTGGAGTCCTGATCAAGTAAGTCATTTCTCTTGCATATGTAATGATCAAATAAGGATAAACCATCATACAGAAAGGAATCTGCAAGAAAAATAAATAAATTTCTGCACATAGTGGTGGGAAATGTTGGTTACTTAATTTTTTAAAATAATCCCATCTTAATTTCATCTTGATAGATGTAAGTTAAGAAGAACAGATAAATATAACTAAATATATGGGCGTAGAAATATTACGAAAGAAACAATTGGTATTGTAACCTGGGTTGCTTTCATGAAAAGCAATGGAAAACGCTATAGACATCGAGTCAAATTGAAATATGAACACCTTCCGGAGAAAAAGGCGATGAAAACATGAAGGAAAAGCAAAGGCAAACCAAAGAAACCCAAAGCCAATTGGGCGCAACCTTGTAGCCAACGAGCTCCAATGGAACACACTGATTGGTTATATTGTAAATCTTCTTAATTTATGAGTGTCAAAGGAGAAAATTTTCTTGGAAAAAATATATTGCAGCTTGAGATATCAATCTTATTACACTGGTGGAGTTCGCTAATTAGGCATATCATCAAGTGTAAAATACTATTAAACTCAGAACCTTTGTGCCATTATTTAATATTCCCCAATGAAACAACATTCAAAGTTCTTATTGTAAGTTTTGACATATTTTTTTGTTGCAACATTCATGATGTCAAGTGCCTTCACAACCAACAATGGGTAGGCACTGAGATCAACATTTTTGTTAGGAGAAAACAACCACCTAATTAAGAAACCATGGGTAATCAATACCATTCGTGAGACTACTTATCCTAGAAAAAAATCATATTTCCCTGTAGCAATTTTAAAATAAAACTGATTTGTTGCATCGTACATATATCGAGGTTTTCTTAAATTTACAAAGAATGTGTGATTTCTTGTAGTGTATATATTAAAAGTTTCCCTCATCATTTTTGTTGTTTATTATCTTCCAAATATTCCTCTATCTTTTTTTTAAGCGCTAGAACCTTTTTCCTTTTGGGGAGCTTGCAAATCTTGTGAAATTAGTGAAAATAAGGTATATTACATTTTCCTATGACCGATTCAACTCAGAGCATACTAGTTTTTCCATTCATTAGGAGCGTTTTTGTTGGCCATTCTTGCAATATGTTAGTTAGATTTTCATGTGCTCAAAGAAGGGAAAGCAAGAAGATCATATGAAAGTACACGCCCACACACTACTGTCTTGAGCTGTTGAAAAAGCAAAAATTATTCATTGAGTGCATACCATGTCCTCGCCAAACCTTATTAGAAAAAAGCTCATTGTGTCGTTTCTATGATAAGGTTTTTAAGGCTTCTTCTAATTTGAAGTTGGTTGAGTTTCTTGTGCCATATGGTGCAGAAGACATAAATTGTGCTGCCCGAAGATTTTAGTGGCTTAGAAATTTGGAGACCACTCTTTCCTACGAAATTATTAAGAAGTAGTTTCTTCATTGTTTGTACATATTAAACACTTAGAATATGGAAGCACCGATTTCATATGGACAATTAGGCAAGTAAGTTGGATTACATGATAGAGAGACTTTTTCCAACCAAGGAACTTAAACACCATTTACATTTTTGCCTCAGTATGAAATTCATTGTCCAATCAATGAAGATCCAAGTTACGAATACCTTCACTTATAATCCATTGAGGCTTCTTCCCAACCTTAAAGATGACACTACACCTTGCGCTAGAACAACAAGGCCTATGGAGCATATTTTGTAATGTGTCCTTTCCTAATTATAAGGCATTATACAATGATAGAATTCATGCCTTCAATTAATACAATTAATTATTGTAATATAATCATTTTCTCTTAAATAGGTTTTAAATATTTTGATTTGAACGAGAATAAATCCTTTATAGAATCATGATTTTTTTTTTTTTTTTTAATGGTATATAAATGGATTGGCTTAATTTTTGTTATATCAATATGTTGCATATTGAATGTCAATAGTTTCTCTCGAATTTAATTTTTTTTTTTTGCTTCATGTTACTTGAGTTTTTTCTTACAAAAAGGAGAGTTTAAAACTATTTGCTTTAAAGCATATTGTGACAATGATGTTTAATTAGGCTATAAAAAGTATATACTTTAGTGTAGGTTTGGTATGAAAATGAGAAAATTCTTTTACTGGCTGTGATGCAACAAGATCTAAATTTGACATATATCATCATTTCAGTTGTGATATAGACAATTTGATGGGGATCTAAATTAGGATCCAATGCAAGAGTTGTTTGACCGAGTTGGGGAGAGAGGCAATGGAAAATGGTGATATACTATTTTCATAGACACAAGATCCATCACCCAAGTTATCATTTTCGCAAACACAAATTAGGGGGCTTTGCTGAACAAGCATGAAACTCCAGAATCCCTCGTTTCAATTTTTTTAGGCTATGGCCACCTTCATAATTTAGAACAAATTGTTATACAAAAAAGTTAAAGTCTTGGAATTCAAATAGAATCAATACAAGTGAAAGGGCTTAGGGAAAGTGAAAAGGATTTTCTCATCAAACTGGAAAAAATTCAACCTTTTATCAAGCCCAAGAGTGAGTAGTAGTTGCCCATTTCATTGAAACCCCACATAATAAACACTCTGAATAGGCAACAACTTTTGCTTGCTTCTAACAACAAGAACATCATTGATTCTTAATATATGATACTCATTGCTCCTTAATATACAATACTTAGATCTAGCAACACCCTTACTAACCCTAAATTCATTTTCTAGCGCTAAAGCTAAATCAAAATTGAACCCGAACTTGTTTTTCCTATCCATTCTTTCCTACTCCGTAATTTAGCATGTTGTGACCTTAACCTATTGACATAATCAATGCATAAGATCAAATTCTCTAATTCAAATTACTTCTTAATTTACTCAAACCATTTACTATGGTGATATTCACATTTGTCTTGATGTCTTCTTCTTCAAACCAATCTTTTCTTTTTTCAAATCCCTTTTCACTTTGCAACTTCAAATTTTCTTCTTCATATCCATATATTTGGGAATGTGGTTTTTTACTGATCATGAACGATAACAAATAAAAGGCTTTCCATCTGAAATATAATTTCAATACATTATTTATGGACCCTATTCAATGGATCCTCTATTAGTTATCCATGAACCATCCAACACACTTCTCTTATCTTCAAACAACACATCGTCTTGATTCGCTTTGGTGTTTCCGTTCCCCCGCTTTGAGGGTATGCTAGTATTGTGTTTCATCGTGGAAAGACTTGTTAGGTACACACGAGCTACAAACAACCACGTTCAAAAATTGAAGGCACAAGAATAGGCACGAGAATAAAGTTTTTTATTCAAGAATATTCTGTCCCATTAACATAAATTTAAACATATTTAATTCCTATAAAATAACACTGAGCGTTTCACTGACCATGAGAATAGGACGATTCAACAGTTAAGGAAGCCTTATGTAGAAAAGATAACTTAGTGGTTTCTGTATATGTGTCAGATTCATAATGGAAAAATCACATTCTTGATGAGATGACATAGGTCCTTTTGCTAATGGTTCAATAAACGGGTACGTTGTATTGACCACAGGTTGGAGGAGAAAAGTTTGGGAGGGTTTGAGCATAGATTCGTAGTTCAATTCTTGTATCATTTCTTGTGTGTGGGGTTTGAGTGTTGACTTGTTAGATAATGAATTGACACAAGAGAGTGAGTATACACTTCCCGTATAATTTCTTGTGCGTGGGTTTGAGTGCGGGCTTTAGTACAATGGTTGTAACGAGTACATGTAGGTTGCTTGCACCATTTTTCAAATTTTCATTTAAGAGGTGGCAGATTACAAATACCTCAGAATTGACTTCAACAAAAATCTAAGTTGGTAAGGTTGTAGAAAGAAAAGAACTTTGGGAGGTTGGAAAGCGTTCTATGCTTTCCAAAATAGGTGCATAGAGGCAGAGCTATGGGATTGGAAGACTATGCAAACTCTCTTTGGGCTTTTAGTGATTCCGATGGTTCTCTATGATTGTGAATTGTTGGCCAACAATACATTTGACTTACAATGGAAGCAAATTGAGAAGTTTAAAAAACACTTGATTACAAACAAGTTTAAAATTAAAAGTCCAGTCCCTTATGATATCGTGCTGAGTGAAATGGGGGCTGCTCCTATTGAAGCAATTGCTATGGTGCATCTCATAAGATATCTAAAAAAAATTGAGCAAATGGAAGATGATCATTAGCCTAAGGTCGTCTTCAATGACATATTGTGTAAAAGAAAGAAGACGTGGATGTGGAAAAATATTGAATGGCTTAGTAAATGGGATATTCACTTGAACAAGTGCCCTACGAATAGTAAAGAGATAAATACTTTTGTTATTTATAGGTTCCACAAGCAAACTTGGGATAAAGGGCTAGGGAGAAAGAAAGAGTATTATATTGAAGAGTTTAACCCCACTTACAATCATCATAAAAAAACGTACATAGGGGCCTATATACCTTGGAGAGCCAAAATGCTTATTGCTCAATTAAGAACCAATTCTCATCAACTCTGTTGTGAAACTGGGCATTGGAAAAGACCAAAGGAAACTTGAGAAGAAAGGGTGTGTATGTTTTGCACCTCCGGAAAAGTGGAAATAAAAAAAACATTTCATTTTAGAATGTGAAGCCTTCAAAGACAATAGGGACAACTAGCTCTTGGGATAATTTATTCAACGAGGGCACAATGGAGAAATTGGGGGAGCTCATCATCAAGTTGAAGAGGAAAAGGGCTGAAATGCAGAAATCAATGTGTGAGGCGGTATGTCCCATAGACTATTGTTAACCTCATAGACATTAAAATAATTTCTTTCTTTCTTTAATTCTTCATTTAATAGGTTATTATTTGTATATCAATGAAATTATGTCTCTTACATATAAAGAATGAAATTAGGTTGTATTTTTAAAATTTTATATTTTAAAATTAATTTTTTTTAATGTGAAAAATATATTGTAAACCATATAAAATTTGTTACCTCAATGTCAACCACCAATTAAAAATCACAAAATCACAAAAAACAAAAATATTTTGTTTTAAAAATTTGAAAACTAAATTTTTATTTTTCAAAAAATTAATTTAATATAAATATATAAAAAACATTATAGAAACTTTATTAAAAAAATTTACCTTAATAAAAATTAAGGTAAGTTGAATTTCAACAAATAATAATATATAATATATTATATAATATATTCAAGAAAGTGTTTTCTATAGTCATTTGGTCAAAATCCAGAGACAAATTAGCAGCCTGCTATTTTTCATAGAAAGTGTTTTCTTTCGTACACGTGTAAGTTTTTTTTTCATGAAATCCTTTTAATTTTCCTTTCAAAATTAGTTTATGTTTGAATAAGAATTCTCTGTGGGCCAGGTTCATGCAGAAAGGTCTTCATAGCTCCACATTATCATGATGTATATACCATATAACGTCACTTATTCTCATGTAGATATAGTTGGGTCAGGTCTGCATTTTAAGGCTATGAACGACTTATTTTTAATTTGTCAATCCTATGAACAACTTATTTTTAATTTGAAAATGTATTTATCAGTTTTATTGGATGATGAAAATAAAATATAATATTTTAAAAAATTAATAAACCCATATTTGATTAATAGTAAACCAAATTAGCGTATGAACCAGACTTTGTACTTATTTTAAAATATTTGAGATTGTATTGATGGCTGAAGTTGGGTTGATATATGCAAACTCTATATGACTTATAAACTTGACCTCCACACCATTGAAATCTATCTTGCTCATTTGCCAGCTATTCCCGACACATCCAGAGACAAAATTAGTTTTTTAGTTTATAGGTTTATTTTTTAAGTTAAAAACATGTGTTTCCTCCTAAGAGGTTACAAGTTCAAATCCAAAGGGGGTAGGGTATGTATATCTCCGTAGACTTTATGAGTCAAACAAGAGGTCCCTTACATATTATTATTATTATTATTATTTAGCGTAAAGTTTTAAAATTAGTTTTGAAGATTAGATTTTGTTTTATTTTATGTAGTTTTTATCCTTTTAAAAAATGAATTGGCAACTTTATTTGGAAGTTTAGTTTTTTTAGCATTAGGGATAATTTTAAGCATGAAAAATTATATTAAAATGTAGAAGCCTCCTGAGCTAATATTACTAGTCCTTAATATTTTAATATTTTAATATTAATAATTTTAATATTTTGGGAAAAACCATGGAAAATTATCCTATTGACTAAATTTAGCCCCTAAAATCATCCCTACTTAACATAACGTATTAGTAGAGTTTAGGTTCTTTAGTGTTAACTATCTTTCTTAGTTCATTGGTTAGTTTTCTTTAACTTAATTGGCCACTTCTATTTTTAGGGTAGTCTTTACATCTTCCTAGGTTGAGTGGGCATATCATTGCTTATCCCAGTGTAATCCCTATCATTACTATCAAAACAACCATTTTGTAATAGCGTCGATTCAAGGGTTTCTATTGCAACTATATTTTGTTGTGAACTCAATAAATAGTCACATGAAAATATCATACAACACTAGGAATTAGAAGGGAGATGACAAAGATAGTGAT
>JZKD02S1062303.1:0-13248 GCA_000966675.3 Picea glauca | reverse complement strand
TTGACCACTTCTTTTACTTGGAGTTGCTATGTGAGCAACTGTTCCTTTTCTTGTTGTAGCTGTGATTTTTCTTCATCAAACTTCACTTGGAGAGCAAGATTTTCCTGTTTTGTAGCACTACATTTCTTGAAGAGTACTCCTTGTACTTGTGTCAAAGACTTGGTGTCTTTCTCTCTTTCTTCCTGTGCTCATCGAAGGTGAGCTTCGACTATATCGAATATGTTGTGGAGTTGAGCTAACTCATCTCCCAATTCTGGCTCTCCCGACGTAGTGGAGACTGCACGGATGGACTGTAGGGCCTGTTGTACCCCTCGAAGTTCAGTATTAATTCAATCATACATATCCTCTTTCTTTTCTTATTGTTTCTCTTCTATTTCTAGTGAAGCATCTTACAGGGCTACTATGAGGAAGTCAAAGTCCTCGGAGGTGAGGACGGTCTGCATCTTTGTCATGGTGGCCTTCAATTTATTTCGAGAGGAAGGTTTCAAAGGCGAACCTTTCCTCTTCTTCAGGGGATCAACCTCATCTCCTTTCTTTTGTTAGACTTCTTTGTCATCTAACTCTTCACCATCACCTCCTTTCTCTGGTGATATGGAAGTAGTCTTCACGGATGCACTGTCTAATTATTGGACCTCTTTGGTCTTCTTTTTCCTGCTAGGTCTGGGTGTATCCTACACATTTTATGGACTGTCGATGTCAGATATCTATGCAAGGTCTGCTGGAATAAGGAGCTCCACCGACCAGTCCTTAGTGATCTCCTCGAAGTCCTCCTCCATCAACTTATAGTAGGATTGAAGTTGTTGCTTGTGTTCGTTGGTGCACGCTGTGATGTAAATAAAATGTCGATCTGCATTGAACTTCATCAAAGGCCTAAACTGGTGTAGAGTGTTCAGAGTCATGCGAGACTTGGATTGTATGGCTATATTCAGTTGATTGTAGTAGGTATGAAAAACAACATTTGACTGCCACTGTTTATTCATAACGCTTGAGTACCATAGTGTACTGAACTTCATGGCTAGTGGTTGAAATGGCTCGATTTCCTGGAAGGTCGTACCTTTCGGCATCTCCCAAGCAATAAAATATATAAGGATCAAGAGCCAGTTTAAATGAAATTCATATCCTTGGTCCTAAGCTTCTCTGTAGTCGAGTTCCAACTGGTTCACCAGGTACTTCTCCTAGTTCATCTGAAGGCCTTCCGCGCACTTCCCTGCGAGGTCAACTACAAAACTAGTGACTTGGGTAGGTTGGTTTTTTCATACTAACTTCCCTAAAATCAACTAACAGGAAAGGTGCACTATGCCACTCTGGATAGAAGCTACCTTTTAGCCTCGTGTTTCCTTCTCGACATCGCCATATGTGTCCTAGATCTTCTATGCTAGAGCGTGATCCATGGATTTTCCAGGGTAAAACTCTTGAGGATTAGATCCTTTCATACTCAACCCTGTGATCCAATTGATCAACATCAGATCAACTGTTATATGATGGTTTATCCAAAAATAAATTCCATGGTAACAAGACAAAAGAATTTTGACACATGCATTCACCTCATGGTGTCTTCCGAAGTCGGGAATCTTCATGACATTCAACAAGGTGGACTGCGCAAGGTTCATAGTCCACGACTGGGGAATTATCTTTGAATTCTTCCCCTTAGTTCTAGTCAGGTACTTATATGGGGCGAGCATGTTATAGACTTTTCTATCTCTGAGGTTGAAGTCTCTAAAATTCAACGTTGCAATCTTATCTTTGTTTTCTTGAACTATGTGTATCCCCTTCGGGAGGTACGTCGTAACCAAGGTGTATTCAAAATATTTGGGCATGTTTTCTTGATTTACTACACCACTCAGAGGTGGTATATAGGTGGCTAATATGGTCGAGATCAATTTTTCATTTGCTAGATCATCCATGTGCTTGGTTCACTTTTCATCTGATGGTCGGGATGGTCCAGCTCTGCGACCAGTGGATGGGGAGGTTGGTAGTCTTCTCGTCGATGATGCTTGTATGCCTGTATACATCGACATGACTCTATCATTCATGAGGTTGATTGAAACTTCTTCAACAACTTTCTCTACAATTCTCAACTTGTTCGACATACACACTCGGGGTTAACAATCTTGGGTTCATAAGGTAACTTAGACACAATAATGGGATAGAGAGAAAGAGCTCAATGATCACTATGAAAAATCAACTTAGTTTGCAAGATCAAAATCTCAGTTGGAAAAAGAGTTCTCGATGCATGGTGTGATGGGATAAATAGGTAACTCGACAACGGGTCGCTTGAAACGGGTATGAAGCCTTCATTAACTTTGTTCTGTCTGTTATGGTGTGGTCCCAACAATCGGATGACGAGTTGTCTTTCCATAAATGTCTTTCTACCCATTCGGAGCGTTGGTCTAACTGTTATAATGTCCCCAACAACTATATTGCTTTGCCATGGCGAAGTGCCATGTGTCGCTATTCTGATATCCCAACGAAGCTCTAATTTTGCAAATTTTCCTTCAGTGAGGTTCCCTATGGAACCTTATGCAACTTGTCGATCTTATCTCTCTTCTTACTTAGCTTTCTAGCCTTCTTCCTAGTGAGCTTGATCTCGGTATGTCGTTTTCCATTATGATTCTTATCTTCTTATGGCATAGGTTCTTCGCGTTGTTGAGATTCTTTCCTAAGATTTGAGGGTGATCCTTCTTCTTTATTTGGAATAGGTACTTCAATATTCTATGGGTCTTATAGTGTTCTTGCAACTTCGACATCCAGGTCTCTGGTGTTAAATAGCTTTGATATGTTCTTTTGTTCTTCAATCAAGTGTGCAATCCTTCTAGTCATGAATTCTTTTAAATCTTGCTTTTGTTGTTATAAAACTTCTTCTTCTTCTTACCTTCTAGCCTGATCTCTTTCAATCCAAGGTTTTCCTAATAGCATGGTAAATGGGGCATTGTTCTTAATAAATCTAATAATTTCAAAATCTTCCTTTGTCGAAGTTCCATTGGCATTCATAGGTATCCAGGTGAGCTTTCCACATAGGTTTATCATCTTTCCTTTGAATAGTCTTATTCCTCCTAATGAAGGAATCGTAGCAAGCCTCCCTATAGCTTCCCAAGTTCTCACTGTCATGATATTCACCTATGTTTCCTCATCTATACCACAGTCAATGTCGAAGTCTCCTATTCTTGCTTCAAGGCATTTTTTTTCTTTGAAGATCTATGATAATCTGACATGTCGGTGGTCATTAAGGGTTTCTTTCATCTATAGCAATACTTTCTCTGATTCTTTCTGGGATTCTATCATAATCTTAGTTTTTGGATCTGCCTTAGGTTTTTCTTGTCTTATGTTCATTTCTTCAATCTTATTAATCATTCTAGGACAATCCAATACTTCATGGTCCATAGCTTTGCAACAAATACAACTAGGTCTTCTCCTAGGGCATTCCTTAACAAGATGTCCTAGTCTTCTGCAACTATAACAGAGGGTTAATCCTCTCTTTCTTTTAAATGATCCCTATCCTTTCCTGCACTTCGCACTAGTATTATGGTAGCTAACCTGCAAACATTTCTTTCTAAGGTCCTACATACACTTATTAGTCCAAACATTCTTTCTATGCATAGGTATAACATATTTTTCACTATTCTTATCAGATCTACTCATATCAAATCTTCTTTCATCTATTAATACCCTAGTTTTCAAGATAGGATATAATCTATCAAACATACCTAGATTCATATTGTTGAAACAAAAATTTCCACTTATCTTACTTCTACAAAGCACAAAGCTTTCAGATTTAGAAATTTTCAATATTCTTACCTTTATCAGAGCATAGAGATTTTAGATATTGCCTCTTTTAATAAAAAAATCTCACTTTTTCTTTTCTCATAGCACAAAGCTTTCAAATCTTACCTCTTTTCTTTAGATTGGACTTATTTTCCTTAGAACAAAGCTTGTCAAACTAAGTAGAGTACTGTGCACTAGAGCAACAAATCTATGCATAGAGCTTCTTCTTCCTCAGTTCCCAGCAATCACAGTTTTAGGTCTTGAAAATAGAACCATTTGTTGGCACAGGGGCAGACCCAAGGTTCAATGCTACAACAATGCACCAAAAAATCCCTAACTACCATCCCTTTCGGCAACACCGGCGAAGCAGATGAAGTCTCACCCGAGGTAGAGGTAGGATTGGTTGCAGGACTCAGGTGTCTGGAACCTTAGCTGGGACACAGATCTATGATTATAATACTTAATAGAGCACTTAAAACCATCAGTTTGTTATTATTTAACCAATATCTACTTCACAGATAAAATAGAGCATCACAACATTCACCCAAATATAATGTATCTAATCACTTAGCATAAATAAATGGATTAGATCTGGTAGATTCAAGAACTAAGCACATTCACCTATATCAGATCTAACATCTAGAGTCATCATAAGAACAAAGCACAGACAGATCTATCTATCTATATCAAGCACTTAGAAAATAACACATGAATACATCAGAACATCGCACAGAGCAAAATAACACCATATTTACGTGGTTCACCCCCACCCTGGGGCTACGTCCACCAACTCTTCTTCTTTATTAGCTTCAATCAGTCATCTACATGCAGAGAGCCACAAAAACCCTACTCCGCATAGGACAGGAGATCTACGCGCACCTCACCAGATCCTCCTTCCTCGAGCTAGGTCTAGCACAAATCCTTTCACATTCTGTTACAACCACTTGCACTTAGCTCTATAAGTTTCTCACAATACACACAGAGCATCTACAAACCATACTTGCACTTAGCACTTAGCTTCTCGGCCTTTTACTTATGTCACCTAGATACTTATTTATACTTTACAAAATCAAGCCTAAACATGGGTAAACCCATGGGCCGACATCCCATACCCATTACATATTCCCAAATCCCAAAAAGGACCCAAAAAGGGGGCAAGATCCTGTGATCTCTGCTTCATCTTGAGCTCCATATTCGACAGGCTGTCGAAGTCCCAAAATAGGTCAAATTGACCAAGGATCTCCCAAAACTTGTTCAAGGGCCAACATGCATCAATGATCCACTTCCCCTTATCCTATTTTGAATCATATTTTGAATCAAGTTCTAACGCTTTTTCTTTAATCTCAACCAAAAGTGACTATTTCAAGTGGCATTCATCAGTGTTGTGTTGAGGTATTTTGTGGAACCTGCACCACTTCCCAGTGTCTTTCTTTGACTTCTCATTAACCTTACTTTTTTTCATCTTGGACTAGTTTTCTCAATATTGGCTCTCCCTACTCTATCCAATTTTTTGTGAGTTAGCGCCACCTTTACCATACTTCTATTGTGAGAAATTGGTAGACCCAAAATATCACTTGTTCTGTTGCTTAAATTTCTACACAATATTTCCATCATAGTGGTAAGTGGCTCCCAATGAGGACATGTACAAAAAAACCACCTCTTATTGGATGTACCTGTGTAGGCCATTACGGTACTTCAAAACTAAGTTCCAATCAAATTCTTTGATACTCAATTTTGAGCACAATGTATGGAAGATATTGATGTACTATGACACCATTTGGTCTCTTTCCTAACACAAAGTCGTCTGTATCATGTATTTGTCATCATAGCTTCCAACATTGTATAATTCCTCATTTAGGGAATCCACAAAGGACACCCAAGTGGGTTCTATCTTGAATATTTCAGACTCATCTTCATTATGTCTCTCCCAGTAGCCTTCCCAATAATATTTGACATGGGGAAGGGATTTAAGGAGCATGAAGGTGATATTTTCTATGTCAAAATGTTTTTGAATAGATTAATATCGTTCTAACAAGTTTAACCATTTTTACAAATAATTTGCATATATATGGCCTTCAAATAAATGGATATCAAAGTTAAATTATACCTTGAAGGGTGTCACACCTCTGAAATGGCTGCTTTTTGAAGCTACCTTGCTTATCTGTGGTAGTTGTTGAAGGATCTGGATGAATTTTTCCATCATCTCATTCCTCTATTACATAAGGGATTACTCAAGCAACAACTTGATAGGATTTCCTACTCCTTCATTTGGCCTTTCTCCTATCATGGGAGGTTTCTTGGGATAGAAATAATGGTCGTCTTCTAGTGAAACAAGTTCGTGACCCAACCCTCTAAAATCTAACATCGTCTGGGACATTAGCTAAGAAAAAAATAGATAAGATTGATCTGATACCATTGATATGGATTGTATAGGGAACATACAATCCATAGATAGAAAAATAGTAGAAAGTGCAGTGATACAGTGAAAACCCAATTTCTATTAATGAGTAAAATAAAAAAATATTGTAGAACACAAACTCACTAGAATGGTGGTAGCCTATATCTGAAGCGAGAGAGGTGGTGGCTACACTCATTTGCAACAAGCTAAGACAAGAGGATGAAAAAATGGCATTTTAAAATAAATCAAGAACCCTAAATGTCCAAAACCCTAAACCTAGGAGGAAAAGATCCAAAAGGATTTTTTCTGAAAAAAACACCAAAAGGTATTTTTGGGTGTTACTTTTTACATCAATTCATAGAAGCGTAACTTTCACATACAATCTCTATTTGGTGCACATAGTAGCTCATTAGGAATATCTAACTGAGGACTACAATAAAACAATATGGTTTGGAATTTCCAACGCTAAATCTAGGATATGGTTTCTTTTCTAAAAATCTCGTTAAGGGCCTCAAAATGGACCTGGAATTTTACGACCCAAAAAATCCTAGAAAATCATAACAAAATTGCCTAGATGGAGAACCATCTTGAGTTAGTGGAAGAAGTGGGTGGTCACCAATATCCACTTGGATCATGTTCTTAGGATATAGTTGAGACATTTATGGGCATACTTGATATTTTTTCTCAACCTATCCCTTGTATTGTGCTCAGATCCTAGTTTGTAGGATCTAGAGAGATTTTCTCCCTAGTTTGTTGAGGTATTTTCCTTCTTGTAAAGCTATCTAGGCTTCTCATGTAATCAATAAAAAATAATATGAGTTTCTATAATTTCTTTGTGTTTTTATGAGATTGTCCCATGAGTGGGAGTTTCAACTTTGATGGGAAATCCCACATCAATATCCCACTAGTTTCATAGACTTAAATGTGTTTTCTTAGATAAAGAAGAAAACTAGGGTTTTACCCAGTGGGAGGCACTGTAAAAATGAATTTCAAGATAGAAATTGAAAATGGATACCCCAGAAGTGTGTGTGACACATTCTCACCTCAACCATGTTAAAACATAGTTTTTGGAGATTACAAAATTCAATTTCAATGGTCAATTCATTTTTCCTACCCTGAAGACCCATGGTTTCTTTGTCATTGAATGGCTCTAGGACATAAGTTGGAAATTGTTTTAAAATGAAAATAATGTCACATATTGATGAGATATTTTAGGTTTTTTTCACTTTTATACATGGAGTGGTCCTCGAGGAGTTATTTTCCCATGATTTTGATTGCATTGGATATGAAATATTAAAACAAAAAAAGAATTAAAGCCATCATGAACCATATTATCATTGAACAACTAAGTGAAATCACTACAAAAATGTCATCCATTTCATTCATGCAACATTACACAATACTCAATCAAACATCAAGGTAGATAATTGAAATGCAAGGTAATATTTTTAGTATCCATATTACTGTATTTATTTATTTTGGAGCTATATAAAAGTTTTATATCACAAGAACTAAGACTAGTTTTATAGAATAATGTTTTTTTAACTGACGAGTTAAAGAATACTTGAAGAGTAAAACTATGTGTTGATGGGTCCAAAATGTCCTTTCAAGTAGGTAAGGGAGAACACCCAATGCTAGGTCCCAATTAGACCTACTCTCGTTTTGGATGGTGTTTCCAACTAGTATGTGGGTCTAATTTCCACTCTAAACTATTATCTATTTATGAATATGAGAACAAAATGTTCTCAGATGAATCAAAATCTAAGGATAAATTAACTGATGTTGTCTATTACTAATTTAAATTCAATTCTAAACTATTCTAACCTATCTTGATCAGGAGAAATCTAATTAAAAATTGTGTACAATGAATGATAATACCATTAGGATCATAAATAATTTATGTATTCTAATGATAGGTGATAACAACAAGGCTATAGACACATTCAAAATTAGTTTCGAAATGCATTTATCGCATCGTATATGTACTCATAGGGAAACATATAACAACATGACCATCAAGAATAAAGTGAAGAAGTAATTCACACAACAAAATTCTGTGATGCACAAGTAAAAGATAAATACACAAGGAAGAGTCTCATCTACATTCAACAATGTCATAGATTTCCATATTTCCACTTTCTCTTTATTCATTCCGAAGTGAAAATACAATCTTTCATTTACAAAGGAAAAAATTCATTATTTCATTGCAACACTCTATTTTATAAAATGAGAGGCGGTTGTTCATATTCTGTAACTATCATCATGTCAGATGACAGTTACAACATTTCATTTCACATTCCAGACTTGGAATTTACAAAATTAAAAATGATCAAAATAAAGAGATTCCTTTACCAAATATAATAATTAATAGGTCTTTGATTGTTGCATCTTATCTCTATAGTCCTTCTAGAGCTCGTAGTCCTTCAAGATTGCATCCACTCTACTTACCTACATCTTTTCCATATATATCTCAGTGTCAATAATATGGGTTATCCCCTCTACCTTGAGGCTCTGATTTGTTATCCAAATGAAGTATTTGGCCAGTGAGATCAGTTTCATGGATTTTTTGACCTTTTCTTCTAGGATCTATTTATTTACTTCCTTAATCCCTTCAATAGTCTGTATGCTAAGGTTTCTTCTGGTTTCCACATATTCTATCTGCAACTCTTCTAGATCTTCTTCTTATAAATCTTCCATCATATCCATTCCAAATTCTTCTATTATGCCATCGAAGGTTGTCCATAGTATTTTGTATTCTTTATTGATTGTTTCTTAAGTGATTTTAATATTATTTATAATGTATTTACCATGATCAAAGATGACCTAGTCCTTGCTCTTCTGTCTATTTGTGTAGACTAGAAGAGTACTGGGTGGATTATTATAAAATTATTTCCAGTCTATAATTTTCTCTAGGGAATTTTGGATCTTTTCGTACTTGTTCCTTGTGATTTCTAACTGACCATCAATGTTAATATGATATTTTTTGTTCCTTTTAATTTAAATTAATATAAAAAACATTTTTTATTTATACTCTTGAGTTCTTCATTGGAATCCCTCGAGTATTCTTTAATTATCTCTAGGATGGAGACTACTTGATTATTTTATTCTAATGTCCTCTCAAGGGGCTAATTATATTGTTGCAACTTTTGAACTCTATCTTCTAGCTTCTCATTGTAAATAATTACCTCTATGTGTTTTTCTTTCAACCTTTTTATCTCTTGTACATTTTCATTCTTGAGTTCCATATCTCGTGAGTGTGTAATCCTGAAAGCTTCTACTTCTGCCTAATGTAATCTCGAGTTTACGCTAGTTATTTCTTGAAACTCATCATTTAACTTGCTATTTTGGGGATATAACTCCCTTTTCAATTATTTTGTGTGTAACTAGTCTGTTGTGTTGGCCTCTTTTTTGAATTCATCAGCTAGATTTTTCATTTTTTGTATTTAGGGTTGCTTCAAGATAATCTACTCTGGCTCTAAATGAATCCAATGCTTCACGTATCTCACATATTGACATGGTGTTTTCACCTACAAATGAATTCAATGATGATGTAGTCTTTATTTCATTTTCTTTTGGGTATTTACCTACCTTCCATTTAATTATTCTTTCATAGGATTCTTTCTTGAGTGTTGATTCTCCCCTTTTTCTCTTATTTATTCTCCTCTCAATAACCCTAGTTTTATAGTTGTAATAATATTTTCCTACAACCACTACAACATCATCCATCCCTAGCTCCTAAGATGTATAAGAAATATTTCCTGGAATGGATGATAGAGGAGCGCATTCTTCAATAGGAATGGTGATTATACTTGCATCAGTGCTCCATGAGACTCTACTTAGCTCATATTGTTTTCTTTTATTTTCCTGCATTGAGTCTTCTTATACTTTGTTTCTTTTATTTTCTTCTTCAACAACTCTTTTGTGTCTTTATTCAGCTTCCCTTTTATTATTTTCTAGATCCATATCTTCCTTGTCTTTGATTTCCTTTTCAGTGTCTTTTATGCTTCCTTCACCATTTTTATTTGGGGTTTCATCTTGGTTGGAATTCTTCTTTTCCAACTCTATGTTTTTCCTTTGTTGATATCTTTCTTCTTCTTCTCTGACTTTCTTTTCTCTATCCTAAACTTTCTATTCTTGTTCCCTTTATTTATCCTCCAACTTCTCATTTTCTTTCTCCAACAACATTTTGAATTTCTCCTTTACTAAATCCCTCTCTTCATATTCTTCCTTTTGGATCTTTTCCCTGTCTAGTTCATTCTGCAACCTTTGCAAAACTTAGTCAAAAAAGAAATTCCCTTTGAAGAGGTCTTTTGTGAAGTTAACTTTGTGAATGGATTGGGTTGTGAGCTTTACCAATTTTACATGGTCATACACTATATCGTGTGGGTCATTCCCCTTTAGGGTCCCTATGCACATACATATTTCCCTCAAGGATTCGACTTCCTTCTCAGCATGTAGTTTATTGGGAAAAGTACATATTCCTAAGTGTAGTCGGAAATTTGGCCAATATTTCTTGTTATTCTCTGAGGGATATGTTGTGACCCCTTTCTCTACTATTTTATATGTAATTCCCTAAATAATAAATTTTCAGGAACATACTTGGGTAAGAGATGTGGTGGTCAAGTACTTCCATACACCCTGATATAGGTATAATATTTCTTTACATACCAATCCCTGATCTCTCTTAGGGTTGTTGTGGCCCCTTGAGATATCTTATGTGTGTAAATAGTCATTGATGTTGTATAAATATCCTTTATAATTTACATCCCATATTTTTAAGAAATAGATATGAATTGGAAGTTGACTTGGAGTCCAAATCCATTCAAAAGTAAGGAAATGGTGCACAAAACAAATTACATCAATACTTTATTTCAGCATATAAAATCTAGGGTTTTCCACATCTGTATCTTCCTTATCTCTGTTGATAATGATGAAATATAGGATGTTCACTTACATGAGCACTTTTCTTGTCTTCACCACTGTATATGCCATTGAAAAACATTCCATCCTAAAGGGTTTGTTGGTGTCTTCACCATATAGTTTGCAGATCATTGTGTTCAACAACCTGTATGGTCTCTTAATATATTGAAATGGGATATATATTTCTCCCTCCTTAACTTGTATCATCTCACCAATTTACCAATTCTCCATTAACTCTTCGAAGTCTTCATTCTCTACCCCAAACTTCTCCATAAATTATTCATTTAATGATATTGTAAGTTCAGGGGTTTGATACCTAAATATGATATATTCAAGATTGAGGGAAGTGATAAAAAAATTGGACTCATTGAATATGGTGGACGTCTCCTTCTGGAGGTGGGTAAAAAACCACTATGTAGCATTGTTGCAGGGGAAATGCATCATGAACGTTTCTAGGGTGTGAATGTCGCTTCTTCCAATATTATAATATGAACCTATATCTTCATCGTCATATGGATAATCCTCATTCTGGAATATACGATAAATTTTGTGGTACCTAGGGCTGTGTTCCCTCTCTTCAAAGAAATTGGTGTTTGTAACTATGATAGAGTCTAAGGTGATAATAGGTGCAACACTAGTAGCTGATAGGTTCTTCACTTTTCTGGTCTACACATGAGACATGTTGTCTCCTTGGTACACTATAACATAGAAGAAAAAAATTGGTTTACCTTCTAAATGGTAACAAAAATAATTAAATCCATGATACATGGTATACATACCTGTCTACTTGAGGCTTGAGAATAATTTGAACTAATTCTTCTATCCTAGTATGAGCACCTGGACTCTCAAAACTTTCTTAAAGGTAAATGATATGTCGATTTGGGTTTAGCAAGAGTTTTTTATTTTAATTCCCCCCCTTAATATTGTGTAATAAATGTTTAGTGTGTTACAATTTTGGCCTTGTAATACCCATACAAGATCCATTAATTATTCGATGAAAGTTTTTTGGTTATTATTGTTGTCCTGTTGTCAAAGATACAGGGTGGAGAATAATATGGACATGTTTTCCAACCACATCTTCATTCAAAGGATTGATCAGAAGAAATTGTCAGAAGATATAGATGGGGTGCTTGATATCTTCCTCGACGATGGAAAATTTCCTATTATTATCGTTAAGGAGGGGATCATTGGGAAGTGTCATTGGAGGGTGTTAAGATAGTAGGCTATCTCATCTCCCAATGACATAAGGAGTCTCCTTTGAAAAGTGTTCCTTAATTAAAAGAGGGGTGTATGAAGTATATGAAACCTAGTGAAATCATCTAATATTCTTTAAATATAGTAAGGAATTGAGTGAGGGTCCACCTTTACACACTTGTGATGATTGGTTCATGAAACATTCAAAGGCTAACCTCCTCCTGACAAGTGTGCATGAAGTAGGAGATCATGGGAAAATGTATATGGCTCCTACATTGAATGAGGTATCGTTCTCAGGAGATGTGGTCAAGGAGGCATAATTTCCATTGGTACTCTGTTTCGACACATTCTCCTAACGATATAGTTATGCAACTTTGTCATCAGAAGTATTAATTAGGATATATAGATCAACATGAATTCGGTGAAAAGGCTCGACAACCTTCAAGCAATGGATATGTGGGTAGAGAAGTTGCATACCACTATAGAGGGGATTCCCAAAAGGGGTTTAAGGTTCGACTGGAAATGGAGAGGGAGAAAATGATCAATGTAATCGGAAGGGTTCTATGTTGGTCAATATTTCCTTAGATAATTGTCAGATATTTCATACATAAAAGTATTTTTATGAATGAGTAGCTAGATAGGTTCATAGTGATAAGTACATTTTAGAAATGTTAGTAGATTGGTGCCTGCTGAAATTATCTAAGTTAGAGAATTTTTGTTAAGCCCTAATATTGGCTCATTACCCCTTAATTGCGGCATATTATATTAGTAATGTTATTTTATTTATGTTGTCTTTAGTCCATTAGTTGTAAATATACCTCCTAGTCTCCTATATATACCAAGGAGTCATTTTCATTTTGAATCATCTTGTACTTGAACATTTAAGTGGGGTAAAAGGAGGTTGCCCCCTAGAAGAGGCTTATTATCTGAAATTATCTCTTTTTCAAGGCGTTGACTACTTTTCCTGAGGTTTT
>JZKD02S1062270.1:0-13248 GCA_000966675.3 Picea glauca | reverse complement strand
ACGCGATTAGGCTCCTTGCCTCCTCGCCCCTCACAACTTCACTTAGAAAAGGTTAACTCTTTCCGTTCGCGAATGCCGAAAATTCTTTGGGAATAATCATAAGGTCACAGCCCGTGGTCACGTGGGGGTGATAGAAAGAGCTGCGCAAAAGGCCAAAGCACCGAGTTTAGCTGCAGAAGGTATCACTGTGTTCTGCAGGTGCCAGTTCAACTTGATCTCAATCCTGGTACCTGCTCGGAGTGAATGAATAAGAAGGAGGGTGGTTGAAACCTCGCCTCACTCATTAATTGCAGGGGATGGAGGGTCTGACGAACCATCTGCTCGAGGAAGTTCTATGCATCGATTTTCTCAAAGACGCCATGCTGAAGTCCTCAACTCAACAGAGAAGTCTGTGCACGCCAGCCCATCACTTAATGGTTCAACTACCCTCTTTGGAGGGGCCATGCGTAGTTAAGATGGAGCTTAAAGGAAGATATCAGTACGAGTTTGACTGAGGGGAAATCAAGCTGTGAGTCACTGGGCACGCCTTTGTTAGGTGAATTTTCCTGAGTATATAGGCTCAGTTTTTGTATTTTGTAAGTATCGATGGTTGAGAGAGCTCCCTACTGTAATGTTTTAACTGGTATTCTAGCTTTCAGCTTATGCATCTGTATATGAGATTTCTTGTTTTATGACAGACAATTTTTCTTACTTCGTCTAATTTCATCTCATGCTAAGAGAGTTCGTGATTGACTGAGTCACGTGAGTTATTGCAGTTATGTTATGATAAAAGATTTATTGTCGCATAGCTGTATTCTCTGGCCTTTGCGTTTGAGTGTAAGATGATATCGCATTTGGACGTCTTCTTCCTTAGCCTGTTAGAAACCCGCTGTTTATAACAGACCTCCGCGTTCCTCTCATACAAGTCTTCCGCTTGTTCACCCCTTACTACAACTCACTGTCTGAAGTTTACGCAAGACCTCACTTGTTCATGCATACCTGGCCTGGTTTCAGAGTTGGAACGCTATTGTTTTGAGTTTCCCTCCATTTGATCACCCATCTATAAACAAATTGTGACATAAAAATGATGGGCGTCGGGCTCTGCTCCTGCCAACAATCCAGGAGTGACATCCGTCACCAACAGAAGCAACAATGAAGAAGCACAACATCAGTCTTGATTCTTTTTCTTCTAACTCTTCCTCTCATGGACATGCAATTTTTTCTTTTGGTTTTTCCTTCAATGCAACATTTACTTCTTCTTCTAATGAGTGGCTTGTTGATTCTAGAGAATATTATCACATGGCTAAGGATAACGCCATTTTTCTTCTCTTAATGAATGTAACACTAAACAAATATTTTTTGGTGATGATATATCTCTTAGTGTTGTAGGGTTTGGAACAATTCAGTTAGATGGTCATTTTAATGATGTATTATGTGTTCAAATTCTCTCCTATAACCTTATATTAATATATCAAATCACTTATTCAAGTGAAGATAAAATAATAGATTTTTCATCTCCCCAAGTTGTAATCAAGGATTTAAAAGATCCTAAGCATGTTCTCACAACTTGAATTGTTGATGTTATTACTAGGTTGTGCAAATTTAATAAGTTTGGGTCATTATATTTTCCATTGGTCTTTATTTCTCATAGCGATGACTAGAGAAAACTTTGGCATGAGTGGCTTGGTCATATAAACTATCACTCATTGTAGCAACTATGCAATCACAATATGGTGACTAGTCTTCCTTTCGTTTCTTACAGAGATGGTGTTTGTGCTGGTTGTGTTCTCTACAAGCAACATTGGGACAATTTTGACAAATGTGCCTCTTGGCATGCCTCGACCTCTTTACAACTTGTTCATATTGATTTGTGTTTTTTACTTCTTTCTTCTTGTTTCTCTAGGTGCAAGTGCTTCTTAACTTTCACTGATGGCTTCTCCAGATGCACTTGGATTTATTTATTGAAACTTAAAAGTGAAATCTTTGACACTTTTGGCCTACAAGGCCCTTGTATAAAAACAATTTGGACATCTACTACATAAGTTAAGAACATATAATGGAGGTGAATATTTGAACAACAAATTTACAACTGATTGCATCATGCAGGGCATTCAAATATAACATATTGTTCCATATACACCATAACAAAATGGTGTTCTTGAGAGAGCTAATCAAATATTAAAGGAAATGGAAAATTGTATGATCCAATATAATGTATTAAGTCTTCATTTTTGGGAAAAATCCATTAATTGTGCCAATTACATAGTAAGTTACACTCCCACAAAGGATTTAAAAAATATAACACCAAAAGAAACATGGAGTAAAACTAAGTCATATGTAAGCCACTTTGGTGTGTTTGGTAGTGAAGCATGGGCTCACATTCCCGATGAAAAAAGGAAAGCATTATAACCTAAAAGTGATAAGTGAATTTTTGTTGGATATTATGAAGATGTAAAAGGTTATATACTTCTTCAAACTTATTATAATGAAATTATTATTAGGAGAGATGTTAAGTTCAATGAAAATCTCTCAGCCTATGAGCCTAATTCAATGTTTGTGCCATCTTCTCTATCTCACTTTTTTTATCAGTGATCCTATTTTGGTTTCTTCTTCAGATGATGACAATTAGGATGAAAATCCATATCCACCTACTTACCTTTTTCTAGTTGAGTCCATTGAATATGAACCTTCACTAGCACCACCACTTCCAAGATGGATTTGTACAACATGAGAAGCAACTGGTGATCTTGCAGGTTATCCTACAAATCAACATTCTACACGTTCACAATTCCAGTGAGCCTCCTCTATTTTGGCTCAAGTTTTAGAGAGTCATGATGTAATACCCTGGTTTGACGCTCTTGAACACTTTGTATTTAAATATTTTATTTTTGCAGTTAATAAAAGAAACCGACCAAGGCCGCATATAGGAGCGCCTATAGGGGCTATGATACCACAATAGGGGAAATATGAGGGGGGTCTAAGGGGGGTTTATGCCTAATTTTTTTAACCTTATGTTACCTTGAACCTTCAACCATTCCAAAAATATGATTTTCAAAGTTAAACGACGTTAAGAGGAGTGGAGGAAACAAATTCCTCAATCCAAGCCATCTTTTCCTAAAAATTAGTAAGTTGTCTTCCCTACATTCTTGGAACTAGGAAGATTTGAATTAGGACTCTCTCGCCATCTTTTTCTCATGTAAAAATAAGTTAAATTCGAATGGAAAAAGGGGAGCCAATTTTAGAAAGAAGGAAAAAGAAGGAAAATGTGAGTTCTTGTTGAGAGAAGACGCCTACAATAACATGTGATAGAATAGCCATGAAATGAATCTATGAGAGATTTCGGAAAAAGAGAAGAACCAAGATAATTCCCACTGGATTTGAAGGACAATAAATTTTACATTTCCATGCACACACTGAATAACACTGAAGGGAGGATACTTTTGAGGGATAGTTGAGCAATGAAGGAAGACCTCCTTGTGTTGTGTGAGAAAGTATTGTGGGTGCTAAGGGATGATCTATTATTTCTATGTGAATTAAAATATTATCATGAGTAAAATGCATTACCTCTTCTCCATGGTGGTATCATAGCCTGAATAGGGGGTGGTGTCCATAGTGGACTACCTACAGTTGGGTGGAAATCACTCACTCAACTAGTTGTTGGTCTGTAGTTTTCAAAAGATAAGTTAAAACTATGTTTTGGTTTAAATTTTTTTTTAAATGTCAAAGAATTACTACATATTTACTTCGGTCAAATTTTGTCTCTAGTTTCCATGTAATTCCTGTAGGTTTCCATAACTGTCCGTTGTTTTTCTACTGTGTTATCTGGTTATATGTACTAGATATCTGTCCATGGGCATATGCTTGTAAAATTATATTTTATCTTCTCGTAATCAATGTTTTCTTCGCATCATATGGATAGAGAAGTCTAATAGTGTGAGGTGACATGAGGCTTTAAACCTCTTCACAAAAATATTAGTTGTGCTTAATTGTTTACAAATGTGAAAATTTTGTTCTTGGAATTTAAAAATAAAAGAAGTAGGGGACAACACTGAATCACCTAATATGGAAAATCCTACCCTTCCCAAATATTTTTTTTCCATTTTCCACACAACTGGTTTCTATGAAAGGGATTAAATTTGATTGTAGATAAGGCATTCAACCTTTTATCTGTTCTTTAAGGTTCGATTTTGGTTTTTTGGTGAGTCTTTTTGAAGAGTAGGGTTCTCTTCTTCATTAAACATTTTCATATAGGATATGCAATTAAGGAAAATCTTCCAATTTGGTTTATCCCGATGAAATGTACTAAGGAGTTAGTATCCTTTAGGATCTATTATCACCTTAACAATTTTTATATCGGGATCTAAAAATTTCTAAGGTTCAACCAGACACTATACCACAGTAGAGGCGTAATAGTTTAGGGCACTCGACTATATCATGTGACATATGAAAGGATATAGCGGAGATGGGAAGGGAGTATCTCAGCGGACCGTCGATCTTGAAGAATCTGAGATCCATGGTTGAGGCCCACATCAGACCAACAAATAGCATGGAACTTAACATCGCAAAGGCAGACCGAGGAAAACCACTCTGGTTTTGATGGGGAACGCATGGCACTCTTACACACGCATCGGGGGAGACAACGGATTGCCCAAAGCCAATTTTCCTTTGGCCCTGATGTCATGTGGTTCAAAATGTCACATCAATAACTCGCGAGAAGAATGGTGGTTGGTCAGATCACCCCACATCACCGGTCCAGGTACTTTCCTAGATGACGTACCAAAAGGACACCGTCGCATAACTAACTCGAGGCTCATCATTTGAAGTGGATTGATGAAGCGTGGAACACCAAGGTACTGTGATAGTAATTCGTGATCAAAGTACAAAAACCATCAAATATCAGATATGAAATCATTTTATCCTATTCTGGGAAATTGCCATCTTATGCGTAAGAAAAACAAGCTCGGCCTGTGTTCCTGAAATTCTGTAAATTCAAAGGGTGGCCAAATCAAGGTCTCTAAAAAGTCTGAAAGGTATGGATAATACCAATCAAATGATGTCTGGCACGACTGGGTTCTCAACTAATGTACCAAGCAGGTCAATAAGTAAGAATGAAAGATGGGTCTTGAAGATACTGGTGACTAAATTTCATACCGAACCTGAAACTAAGATAGAGTCGGGAGTCAAATTAAACCCTGTTATGAGGGATCTTGTCATAAATGAACATGTGAACAACACCTGCCACCCAGCCACAAAGAATAAGAGGAGAAAAAGGTAGGGGACAGAGGCTAAAACCGAGATGATAGAAAGCATCAGGGAAAATCTTGATTGGTGGAGTACCCTAGAGGAGGAAATCACCAAGATGAGGTGAATCCTCAGGTAAAATTTTGGTGTATTTAAGAAAGTTTTGGATAGATGTTGGCTTAACAAAAGGGAGTCCTGATATGACAGATCGTTTACTAACCGTCCCTTTAAATAATACAACTACTATTCCTTTTTGTAACTTGTATCTATTTTTTGAATTATGAGGAAGTCAGAATGTTTTAAATTCCACATGAAATCCCTCTATATATGCTTGGCCTCACGAGTATAGAAGCAGAAGAGAAAGGAGGAGCCTGCCCTCTGTGCAGGAAAACTTTGTAAATCTCTGGGGTTGGACTGAATACATCGATGCAAAGGCATATTTTGGAATTTTTATGAAAAGATTCTAATTGGTGGTGTTATGAGTCTTGTTTTCTCTCATAGTGTGTGATTCCTATTATTCTGTATTTCATTTTTCTTTCTTATGTCTAAATTGAGAAATTAAAAGTCCATAATTCATTATTCAATTCTCTCGGCTTGGCGATTTAGATTATGTTTATCTCTTCTAAACCATTTCAGAATTCATTACTATAATGCTCTGATAATAGTTGTGTGTTTCTTTTCTTCTGATACCATCTAAATTTTCAAGCATAAACTCATAAGTCACTTCCTCNTTTGTATTTTGTAAGTATCGATGGTTGAGAGAGCTCCCTACTGTAATGTTTTAACTGGTATTCTAGCTTTCAGCTTATGCATCTGTATATGAGATTTCTTGTTTTATGACAGACAGTTTTTCTTACTTCATCTAATTTCATCTCATGCTAAGAGAGTTCGTGATTGACTGAGTCACGCGAGTTATTGCAGTTATGTTATGATAAAAGATTTATTGTCGCATAGATGTATTCTCTGGCCTTTGTGTTTGAGTGTAAGATGATATCGCATTTGGATGTCTTCTTCCTTAGCCTGTTAGAAACCCGCTGTTTATAACAGACCTCCGCGTTCCTCTCATACAAGTCTTCCACTTGTTCACCCCTTACTACAACTCACTGTCTGAAGTTTACGCACGACCTCACTTGTTCATGCATACCTGGCCTGGTTTCAGAGTTGGAACGCTATTGTTTTGAGTTTCCCTCCATTTGATCACCCATCTATAAACAAATTGCGACATAAAAATGATGGGCGTCGGGCTCTGCTCCTGCCAACAATCCAGGAGTGACATCCGTCACCAACAGAAGCAACAATGAAGAAGCACAACATCAGTCTTGATTATTTTTCTTCTAACTCTTCCTCTCATGGACATGCAATTTTTTCTTTTGGTTTTTCCTTCAATGCAACATTTACTTCTTCTTCTAATGAGTGGATTGTTGATTCTAGAGAATATTATCACATGGCTAAGGATAAAGCCATTTTTTCTGCTCTTAATGAATGTAACACTAAACAAATATTTTTTGGTGATGATATATCTCTTAGTGTTGTAGGGTTTGGAACAATTCAGTTAGATGGTCATTTTAATGATGTATTATGTGTTCAAATTCTCTCCTATAACCTTATATTAATATATCAAATCACTTATTCAAGTGAAGATAAAATAATAGATTTTTCATCTCCCCAAGTTGTAATCAAGGATTTAAAAGATCCTAAGCATGTTCTCACAACTTGAATTGTTGATGTTATTACTAGGTTGTGCAAATTTAATAAGTTTGGGTCATTATATTTTCCATTGGTCTTTATTTCTCATAGCGATGACTAGAGAAAACTTTGGCATGAGTGGCTTGGTCATATAAACTATCACTCATTGTAGCAACTATGCAATCACAATATGGTGACTAGTCTTCCTTTCGTTTCTTACAGAGATGGTGTTTGTGCTGGTTGTGTTCTCTACAAGCAACATTGGGACAATTTTGACAAATGTGCCTCTTGGCATGCCTCGACCTCTTTACAACTTGTTCATATTGATTTGTGTTTTTTACTTCTTTCTTCTTGTTTCTCTAGGTGCAAGTGCTTCTTAACTTTCACTGATGGCTTCTCCAGATGCACTTGGATTTATTTATTGAAACTTAAAAGTGAAATCTTTGACACTTTTGGCCTACAAGGCCCTTGTATAAAAACAATTTGGACATCTACTACATAAGTTAAGAACATATAATGGAGGTGAATATTTGAACAACAAATTTACAACTGATTGCATCATGCAGGGCATTCAAATATAACATATTGTTCCATATACACCATAACAAAATGGTGTTCTTGAGAGAGCTAATCAAATATTAAAGGAAATGGAAAATTGTATGATCCAATATAATGTATTAAGTCTTCATTTTTGGGAAAAATCCATTAATTGTGCCAATTACATAGTAAGTTACACTCCCACAAAGGATTTAAAAAATATAACACCAAAAGAAACATGGAGTAAAACTAAGTCATATGTAAGCCACTTTGGTGTGTTTGGTAGTGAAGCATGGGCTCACATTCCCGATGAAAAAAGGAAAGCATTATAACCTAAAAGTGATAAGTGAATTTTTGTTGGATATTATGAAGATGTAAAAGGTTATATACTTCTTCAAACTTATTATAATGAAATTATTATTAGGAGAGATGTTAAGTTCAATGAAAATCTCTCAGCCTATGAGCCTAATTCAATGTTTGTGCCATCTTCTCTATCTCACTTTTTTTATCAGTGATCCTATTTTGGTTTCTTCTTCAGATGATGACAATTAGGATGAAAATCCATATCCACCTACTTACCTTTTTCTAGTTGAGTCCATTGAATATGAACCTTCACTAGCACCACCACTTCCAAGATGGATTTGTACAACATGAGAAGCAACTGGTGATCTTGCAGGTTATCCTACAAATCAACATTCTACACGTTCACAATTCCAGTGAGCCTCCTCTATTTTGGCTCAAGTTTTAGAGAGTCATGATGTAATACCCTGGTTTGACGCTCTTGAACACTTTGTATTTAAATATTTTATTTTTGCAGTTAATAAAAGAAACCGACCAAGGCCGCATATAGGAGCGCCTATAGGGGCTATGATACCACAATAGGGGAAATATGAGGGGGGTCTAAGGGGGGTTTATGCCTAATTTTTTTAACCTTATGTTACCTTGAACCTTCAACCATTCCAAAAATATGATTTTCAAAGTTAAACGACGTTAAGAGGAGTGGAGGAAACAAATTCCTCAATCCAAGCCATCTTTTCCTAAAAATTAGTAAGTTGTCTTCCCTACATTCTTGGAACTAGGAAGATTTGAATTAGGACTCTCTCGCCATCTTTTTCTCATGTAAAAATAAGTTAAATTCGAATGGAAAAAGGGGAGCCAATTTTAGAAAGAAGGAAAAAGAAGGAAAATGTGAGTTCTTGTTGAGAGAAGACGCCTACAATAACATGTGATAGAATAGCCATGAAATGAATCTATGAGAGATTTCGGAAAAAGAGAAGAACCAAGATAATTCCCACTGGATTTGAAGGACAATAAATTTTACATTTCCATGCACACACTGAATAACACTGAAGGGAGGATACTTTTGAGGGATAGTTGAGCAATGAAGGAAGACCTCCTTGTGTTGTGTGAGAAAGTATTGTGGGTGCTAAGGGATGATCTATTATTTCTATGTGAATTAAAATATTATCATGAGTAAAATGCATTACCTCTTCTCCATGGTGGTATCATAGCCTGAATAGGGGGTGGTGTCCATAGTGGACTACCTACAGTTGGGTGGAAATCACTCACTCAACTAGTTGTTGGTCTGTAGTTTTCAAAAGATAAGTTAAAACTATGTTTTGGTTTAAATTTTTTTTTAAATGTCAAAGAATTACTACATATTTACTTCGGTCAAATTTTGTCTCTAGTTTCCATGTAATTCCTGTAGGTTTCCATAACTGTCCGTTGTTTTTCTACTGTGTTATCTGGTTATATGTACTAGATATCTGTCCATGGGCATATGCTTGTAAAATTATATTTTATCTTCTCGTAATCAATGTTTTCTTCGCATCATATGGATAGAGAAGTCTAATAGTGTGAGGTGACATGAGGCTTTAAACCTCTTCACAAAAATATTAGTTGTGCTTAATTGTTTACAAATGTGAAAATTTTGTTCTTGGAATTTAAAAATAAAAGAAGTAGGGGACAACACTGAATCACCTAATATGGAAAATCCTACCCTTCCCAAATATTTTTTTTCCATTTTCCACACAACTGGTTTCTATGAAAGGGATTAAATTTGATTGTAGATAAGGCATTCAACCTTTTATCTGTTCTTTAAGGTTCGATTTTGGTTTTTTGGTGAGTCTTTTTGAAGAGTAGGGTTCTCTTCTTCATTAAACATTTTCATATAGGATATGCAATTAAGGAAAATCTTCCAATTTGGTTTATCCCGATGAAATGTACTAAGGAGTTAGTATCCTTTAGGATCTATTATCACCTTAACAATTTTTATATCGGGATCTAAAAATTTCTAAGGTTCAACCAGACACTATACCACAGTAGAGGCGTAATAGTTTAGGGCACTCGACTATATCATGTGACATATGAAAGGATATAGCGGAGATGGGAAGGGAGTATCTCAGCGGACCGTCGATCTTGAAGAATCTGAGATCCATGGTTGAGGCCCACATCAGACCAACAAATAGCATGGAACTTAACATCGCAAAGGCAGACCGAGGAAAACCACTCTGGTTTTGATGGGGAACGCATGGCACTCTTACACACGCATCGGGGGAGACAACGGATTGCCCAAAGCCAATTTTCCTTTGGCCCTGATGTCATGTGGTTCAAAATGTCACATCAATAACTCGCGAGAAGAATGGTGGTTGGTCAGATCACCCCACATCACCGGTCCAGGTACTTTCCTAGATGACGTACCAAAAGGACACCGTCGCATAACTAACTCGAGGCTCATCATTTGAAGTGGATTGATGAAGCGTGGAACACCAAGGTACTGTGATAGTAATTCGTGATCAAAGTACAAAAACCATCAAATATCAGATATGAAATCATTTTATCCTATTCTGGGAAATTGCCATCTTATGCGTAAGAAAAACAAGCTCGGCCTGTGTTCCTGAAATTCTGTAAATTCAAAGGGTGGCCAAATCAAGGTCTCTAAAAAGTCTGAAAGGTATGGATAATACCAATCAAATGATGTCTGGCACGACTGGGTTCTCAACTAATGTACCAAGCAGGTCAATAAGTAAGAATGAAAGATGGGTCTTGAAGATACTGGTGACTAAATTTCATACCGAACCTGAAACTAAGATAGAGTCGGGAGTCAAATTAAACCCTGTTATGAGGGATCTTGTCATAAATGAACATGTGAACAACACCTGCCACCCAGCCACAAAGAATAAGAGGAGAAAAAGGTAGGGGACAGAGGCTAAAACCGAGATGATAGAAAGCATCAGGGAAAATCTTGATTGGTGGAGTACCCTAGAGGAGGAAATCACCAAGATGAGGTGAATCCTCAGGTAAAATTTTGGTGTATTTAAGAAAGTTTTGGATAGATGTTGGCTTAACAAAAGGGAGTCCTGATATGACAGATCGTTTACTAACCGTCCCTTTAAATAATACAACTACTATTCCTTTTTGTAACTTGTATCTATTTTTTGAATTATGAGGAAGTCAGAATGTTTTAAATTCCACATGAAATCCCTCTATATATGCTTGGCCTCACGAGTATAGAAGCAGAAGAGAAAGGAGGAGCCTGCCCTCTGTGCAGGAAAACTTTGTAAATCTCTGGGGTTGGACTGAATACATCGATGCAAAGGCATATTTTGGAATTTTTATGAAAAGATTCTAATTGGTGGTGTTATGAGTCTTGTTTTCTCTCATAGTGTGTGATTCCTATTATTCTGTATTTCATTTTTCTTTCTTATGTCTAAATTGAGAAATTAAAAGTCCATAATTCATTATTCAATTCTCTCGGCTTGGCGATTTAGATTATGTTTATCTCTTCTAAACCATTTCAGAATTCATTACTATAATGCTCTGATAATAGTTGTGTGTTTCTTTTCTTCTGATACCATCTAAATTTTCAAGCATAAACTCATAAGTCACTTCCTCATTTAGCCTTTTCCTCTTAATTGTTTTCATGATTTGGAAATGCATCCTACATTCTTGACCCCATAGCCCAAAGGTCATCTTCATCTCTTCAACAATTTTATCAAAAACCTCAAAACAGACCAAATCTAGCCATCGGTTTCCAAAAGAAATATCAAGTGACACGAGAGAGCCCTCTCTGAGTTGAGCAGGCTAGTGCCTCATCTCTAAAGCTAGTTGAAACAATTACCTCTATCGTTTGTCTATTCAGCTGGACAGATTTACAGAGTGCTAACATTTTGGCGTCGTTGCTGGGGATGAAATTTAAAAAATTTCCCTGGGAAGAACGACATGGTTGAGTTCTAAGGTCTGAGAGCAACAGACACTTAGGCACAAATTGGATGTATTCCTGCTCTGGCGTCTCCACTTTAGTTTGAAGGTGACTCCAAAAATAAAATAATCCCGAATTTCCAAGAGGCGACCCTGTTCTCAATGCTTCAAGTGCAAGACAAAAACTTCATTGAAAAATGAAACCCCTTGACAGGGGAGAGGAAAGGCATCATGAGGGAAAACAGGTACTCAAAATGGGACCTCTTACAAATAATTTTACTTTTCATTTTAAGTTGCCTTTGCTCCTTCCTTGAACATGCCAAACAAACTTTCTTTTACCTATTGTATCTTAATAATGATCATGAAATACTTGCAATTATATTTCCTCTATACATTGCACATGCATACCCTCACCTTGTCGCTAGTTCTGATAATTTTTTTCACTTGGGCCACGCAATGACAATGACCAAGTTGATGAATCCCATGAGACTTAGACCAATGTTTCTCCCACTATTCTTGGTCCAACACCCCCCAAGGCCCGACATATATATATACCCTTAAAGCTACCCCAAACCCTTCATGATTTACCTCCAAATTACTATGAGTACCTACCTGTGTTCGACGGAGAATCATATATCATCTTGGCCAAAAAGAACATTTAAGGGTTTGAGCATTTTATAGATTTATTCGAGATTGACCATGATGATGTGTGTATGAGATTTTTCTCTCAATCCTTGAAAGGAGACACCAAACATTGGTTCAAACATTTGCATACAAAAACCATCATCTCATGGGTAGAATTGAAGAAGGTATTCTTAAAGTTCTGGGGAAAAGAGAAATTCTTAGATCAACAACTCAATGAGTTTTATGCCTTGAAAAGGCACAACAATGAAGCTATTTCTATGTTTAGTAGAAAATTATCTAGCATCTATTATAATCTGTCCGAAGAAATTCAACCCTCTGAAGCTACTTCCATGCTCCATTATTCAACTACTCTTCATCCAAATTTTTCTTTCCTCCTAATGGAAAGAAGACCCAAGTCATTACAATTTTTTTTTAGTAATGCTCAAGACATTCAACACAACATCCAAGCATGTAATCCAATCCAGAATGAGGAATTGAATGCACAAGAAAATGAAAGCAAATGTGAAGATGAAATAGTTGATTGGAATTTTGAGCACAGAATTGACGATATCATAGGTTCTCGCGAAGCTTCCAATGGAAATAATTTTGCAAAGAACTGTATTCCAATTTTTGAGAGAAGGGATGTCGATATAGCTTCTGATCCATCCCATGATAAGCGGGGGACTTATAATTTTATGTATTTATTCATAGATAGTCAAGAAGATGAGTTTGCAAATCAGTCTGTTGAAAAGCATGTTGACATCCCAGAGTTGTTCTTGCTAGATGATATTGCATATGTTACTGATTTACCTATATATGATGAATACAATGACAATTGTGATGATGAATCCTTAGAGAAACCAACTACATGTCCCCTATCAAAATTTTTCTTTCAGTGGTGTAATGAAATGACTCAACCTACATATCATAGTTACAAAGAAGAAAGTGTTGAATTAGCTGAAGGAAATTCTTTACCTTTAT
>JZKD02S1062248.1:0-13248 GCA_000966675.3 Picea glauca | reverse complement strand
AAAAAAAACCTAAATTAATTATATCTATTATAAGTGAGGCAATAATATATCACCATATATATCAAATTTATATGTAATATGATAAATTAAACCTATACTAAACAAGTGGAGTTGCAAGGCAGTAAGTCCCTGCGTGTTGAGACTTATTTCCCCAGGTTGTCTCCACCTAACGAAGTGCTCCCATGCACATACCTATAAGAAAGTAACACATATAAACCCATTCCCCAAACGGATAATAAGGATACTTACTTGGTAGGAGGGGAGGTGGATCTATATTTGTGTCGTGTTCTATTGGGTTGGGAGTTCAACAAGTTCGGGTAGGGATGGATATCAAGATGTCGAGGTTCCCAAATCTTGATTGAACAGAGGATTTGCTTTGAAGTTAAGGAAATTAGGCTAACTTGAAAAAAAAAATACTCATTACCACTGGTGTACAGAACTCACAATGTTACCCAAAGTTAAGAAAAATCCTTTCAATTTAAAAAACATATGGGGCATATTGTCATTTTCCAATGTGGAATCCACAAGTTCAATAAACTTTAAAAGATAGTGTAATAGCTGTGAGTGGAAACCTACATACATGTATTCACAGTGAGATATTGGCACAAATGGTTTTGAATCTGTTGGGAGCTACAATGGATTATTGAAATTGAAATCCACAGGATTATAATCATTAATTTGAAGATAAAGTAATCGAAGGACATTGTTACTGACATATGAAGATAACATTTTTTTCATTTTGGGATAAACTATATTTACTTCTCACTATAACTGCCACGTTATCCAACATATGGGTGATCAACATGATTGAAATGACATAGAAACTTAGATTGTCGATCACCATGGTTGAATTCCATCGGATATATGCTCATAAGACATAAATCCCAATGGTTCCATATTCTACTGGAATACCTTATTACCTTTTTTAGGTATCTATGCTACAACTAGAGTTCCAACAAATTTGTCCATTTCCAAGGAGGACTAAAATTCATAGTGGTCTTGCTTTCCCGACTTACTTATATAATATCAGCAAAGGGGAAAGCAAAGAAAAAAGGATATGCCCAAACTCAATTTACTTGGGTCACATTTTCCATCTTGGGAATTGTCACATCCCCACATAATGCCTGCCTAAATCTTGCGATTGTGTACCTATTGAGGGAATGCGACACCCCAATGGTTCTCACTTGGCTGCTTGGCAACACCAAGGATACTTTGTTTGGACTATGCCTCTTCACCTAGATCATACCCATACTTTGATATAGGCTACGAGCGAGTCACACTCATACTTTAGCACAACTCACTTGCATACTTAGAAATTTTTTTAACAACTTAACACTTAGTTAAGCATACATCCATGAACATGCAAAACCAAGAGAACACTTGCGAAACAAACAAGAGACACACAGATATAGTGTGGGTGGCACAAAACATTCCTAACATCTGGCCAAGTCTTATTATTGCAAAACAATTACAATATGAGCACTACTAGCTCGGTTTACTACTTGGTAGAGTTGTATGACTCGCCTAATCACCAACACACTCATATAGAGATTCGTCACACCAAGTACCATTTGTTGCAACAACTTTTGCAACTCTTTTGGAGCACCCCAAATGTGCATCCACCACAGAATCAATGTCTCTTCTTTATCACAAGACTCCACACAGACCTATAGTTCTGTCTCATAGCATACCTCAACCAAACCTACGACAAGACATCACCAAACTCATCCCAAAGAAGTTTTCCCCAACTATCTCCACATAATCACCTCAAGGCAGTACAAGTCCTCCCTTGTGGTGCCATTGTAATGTCCCTTTCCAAATGATCTCTCCAGGAGAATAATGTAATAGCCTACGTGATTTCCATAGGCTATAGTCAGTGGAAAAGGGGATCAATTAATTATTTAATGTAATCAGAGCGGAAAAGTAACTTTTTTTAAAAGTGACATTGAGTAATTAATTAAAAGGGTGTTTTAAGTGACTTAAGTTTATAAAGTTACTTTACTTTAATAAAAGGGTAAAAGGGTCTGAAAAGGGTCAACGAGGAAATAAAAGGAGAATTAGGGTGCCCTCCCTGATTATGCAATTGTTATTTTTCTAAAGACAAAATTGAGAGAGCTCTTGTGGCTTTGGATCTTGGGATGAAAAACCCTAGAGGAGTTTCAAATTGGGTTCGGTGGTGAAACTATCTATCCTAGACGATCGTAGAGAAGGGATCATTCATTTTTTTTCAGTGTGGCTGAGTAATTCATCTTTGGTAGCTGATTTTTCATTCATAGGGGTCGATTTTGCTTGAATAAGGCGAGTAGGGTTGTGGCTACATTTTTGGGTGTGTGTGTTGTGTTTTCTTGAGGTTGGAGGCCGAGTTTCTCTTTGTGGGTTGATATGTGGTTGAGTGGGGTGATTTCCTTACTGTTGGGTGAGTCTTTGGTTGATTAGAGGCCGATTTCTAATGTAGGGAGGCGATTTCTTACTTGTTGGGTGAATTTATGGATAGAGAGGCCCATTTCTTTCTATAGGGAGGTTGTACTCACTTGCTGGGATGAGTCTACACTTGTTGGGGATAAATTTATACAAGTTAGGGACACCATTTACTTGCTGGGAAAGTTATATATCTTTTGGGGCTGAAATACCTTGGTGCATGGTTGGATTCTGTTTGAAAAGGGCACATTCTTGGAGCTGGGTCATTTTTCTTATGGGAAGACTCTATTTATTGGAGGAGGGATCAATTTTCACACTATATGAGGTCGTCTTCTCTTGCATATAGACTATAGTATCTTGAGGGTAATGTTTTTTTAACTGGTGAACACATTTGGCATCCATCTATCAACACATTCTTCTCAGAAATAACAAAGACAACCTACAAACAAATGTATCATCCAGGCCATGTTATCTTGAGGGTATTATTTGTTGAACTGGTGAACACATTTGGCATCCATCTATCAACACATTCTTCTTAGAAATACCAAAGACAACTTACAAAAAATTGTATCAGGTTCCTCATATCTGTGTTGTGTTATTTGTTGATATATCTATTGTACCTTAGTTGACATAAATAATTGTTGCAATAAATATTATTGAGTTTATATGTATTGGTGTTTCATTTTAAAATCACTATAGAGTTTGGAATCACATATAAACTACTGTTAGATGCTTGTATGCAAATTGTTTAGAAATATACATACACCACTAAACTAGAAGAAAATCCGATTTTTTTTTTGGCAAGGGACATCTCAGTGGTATCAGAGCTTGTGATCCTCCTAGCCTATGAGGGTATACAAGTTTGGCTATGGAAAACAATCAAAACAATGCAAGGAACAATGGATCCCATGGTTCAAAGGGGAAATGAACAAGGAATCAAAGACATCAAGATGAAGATGAGGAGTTTACATATTGTTTGAGGGAATATATGATTCTTAGTGAGGCATTTCATGCATCCATGTCATTCATGGATTTTTACACTATCAAACATCCTAAGTGGTATGAACCCCAAGTATCAGTGGACAAGAAGGTGAAGGTGGTAATGAAAAAGGTACTAGTTTCTTAAGATTCTGATACTTCTAAAAACGAGGAAAATGTTGACTCTTTATATGTTTCTTCTCCTGCAAATGAGCACATGGATGCTCATGAGGCCTTATAACCCGAGACCAAAAAGGATATTCATGAAGACAAGGATGAAGATAACGTTGATACAATTGTATTCCAACAGAGTGACAATGTGGTTTGGGATGAGGAGCCAATTAATGGCACTGTGATTTGGGATGAAGAAGAAGCAATTGTTGTTGATGGTATGGGGACACAAGTCTCTTTGATGTTAACTTAGAGACCATCTTTGATAGGCCTTATGGAAAGAAGAGTTTCCTTGATGAAGTGGTGTTTGATCATGATGCTACCCCACCTTTTGGAGATTGCATGGTATCATCTAATGATCCAATTGGGTTTGATGAGGGTAGTGTTCTTACAATGGACAAAAAAACATAAAAAAAAATGGTGGGACAACCCATGCCACTATGATGAATATGAATAAATACCTTCAATAGTGTAGGACTTGAAGGACCAGTTATTGGTCTCAAAGGAGAAAATTGTACAAGTGTTGACAAGGGTAGATGGTGCTCATAAGTTCATTGAAGGTGTTATTTGGAAAACCCAGATGGAGGAGAGAAAAAAAAGAGTTGTAGGTGGAGTCACTAGTGCTCAATTACACATAATAAAAGAAGCACTAAAGTAGATGAAATTAGATTACTTGCAGTTGTTAATGGATAGGGACCTTGCTCTTGAGTTCATTGAAGACAAGGAAAGGGAGGTTGAAAAGCTTTGTTACCAGTTGAGTTTGGCATGCTCCTCATCACTTACAACAAAGACTCCATAATATTTGGCAGTTGTGACACATGAGGGCATGAGTGGTGCCCATGATTTGAGGGAGGAGCCTCTTGTGATGATTTCACATGAGGAGCATTGAGAGTTACAAGTACTTGAGGAGAGGTATGACATAGAGGGTTTTGACTATGCTCCTGTTTTGAATTGTGGGGATCATGAGCCGTTTCCTTTGGAGATCCCACTAAAGGTTAAAGGCTTAGCTATGAATGAGATAGTTGAGCACATTCCTTGTGGACCAGCCCACAAAGAAGTATATGCATGCATGGATTGGGTGGATAGGTACATGATAGACATGGGCACGCTTTGGGGCATAGGTTTAGGAAACACCAGTAGAGTGATGGATACAATGGCACCTACAAGATACATGATGGTATAGGACGATTCAATGATAAGAAACAATATGCAGGGCTATTCATTGGCACTTGGTAGTGTACAATGGAGTTTTAGGGTGTTTCCTCCAGGGAGACCTCTTGAAAGATTCCTCAAGCATACCATTGAGTTAAGGTTACCCAGGATGGGTGAGCCTTAGGGAGCATCATATCCCTCGATGATTGATATTCATTTGGGATATCATTAAATGAGGGCCAAGGAGAAATATACTCACAATTCTCCTTCCTGGCTTCATTATGAGTTCTTGATCATTCCCTTGGGGTTGACCAATGTACTAGTCACTTTATAGTATTACAAGAAATGGAAGAGACATCTATTTCCATTATTTTATGCCCTTATGGTATACATCAGGACAAGAGAGGATCATTGGATCCAGTTGGATGAGACAAGGGGCATTGTGGCCATGACAAAGGTCTTTCATTTGGACCATGTGATCAATTGCAACAGTCATTGGGAGTGGTGGAATTTCAATTTGCTGGTGGGATCCCGACATTCACCAGAGTGATAAACTACTTCAGATGATGAGGATGACCGATAGGGTCATGTTAGTGATTCGTCTGCATCATTGTGGGTTTGTTGTGAGAGGATTTGTTGAGATTTATTCTATATGGCAAGGTATATTTCCCCCCTCGATACCCAATATCGATTCTATCTGCGAGTTGGCATACTTTGAATTCATTGAGATGCTTTGGTGAGACATGATCTGGGATAGTGATTTCAATCCTTTCAGTGATTTGAACTTGGGGGTCAAGGAGAGGAGATCACAGTCTAAGCATGGTGGTCAAACGATTATGATGTGAGGGGTGCAACGTCAACATGATTGTTCCTCGCGGAGACTAGCTTGGGACCATGGGACCACAATTTTTGATAACTTGAAAGTCGATAAAGATGAGATGGATAGTTTTCTCCTTCCAGATTTTACTCTTGGGATGCTTAAGATTGGTTGCTTGGAGGAGTGGTCTTCTAAGGAGTTGACTGATTTTATGTAGCTTATGATTGCCTGATTTATCAGAGGTAGTCGGGTGGATTCTTATATTAGCACCTTGTAGATCAGTGTTATGAATAAAGGGTGCTTCACGTCATACATGTTAGTTTGGGACTTACCACTTATGGGTAGGTCTGAGAGATGTTCACATGGAGGGGCTTTGTAGACGATGTGTTGGGAGATATAGGGGAGTGTATGACTTGTCAATAGAGCAGGTCGGGGCACACTAATCCAATAGGGTTGAAGTAGTCCTTGCCCATTTCTGAGCGAGAGTGGAACAACATGTTGATAGAGTACATCACAGGTTTACCGAGGGTGCAGGGAGCAGATAGTATGCGTGCAACGATTGACCAATTATCATAGTTCATGCACTTCCCGGTGATTTATTCAAAGTATGGGGCAACATGGGTGACAAATCTATCTTATGGGGAGATGTTTAGAGTCCATGAGTAGCCCAGGTTCATTTCCAGTGATCGGGACAACATGTTTCATAGCGCATGTTGGTGGAAGCTGCTCAGATTTGCTGGCACAAGTTTGACTCCCAATATTAGTTTTTACCCTCATAAGGATGATCAAGGGGAGATGGTGAACCAATAAGATGAGAGGTATTTTCATGAATATGTGAGGTCATGGATAGAGTGGTTACATTTAGATGAGAATTTCTACGACACCACTCATCATAGCTTGCAGACCAGCCATGATCAACAAAGGAGCTATGAAGACAGGCACAGGGTGGAACACAGTTTCGATATTGGAGACATGGCTATCTTGAGGGTGCAACTACATAGATCATTTCCATTGAGGAGAGGTGGTGCTAAGAGGATGAGGCTATGCCTCTATGGTCTCTACAAGATTACCTAGAGAGTTGGAGAGGTAGCTTATGAGCTAGAGTTTCCCGAGGGTAGACAAATTCACAATGTTTTCCATATGTCATGCCTCAAGAAGGAGTGGGGACCAAAGGTTACCACTTACATTGAGTTACTTCCACTATATGATGGGGGACTGATCATACTGATTCCTAAGGAGGTTTTGGAGATACGTGAGAGTAAATTTCATAATGGGTGATCTGAGAATACCTCATTAAGTGGAGAGACTTTCCAGTAGAGGATGCCACGTGGGAAGGAGACCAGATCTTGCAACATCCTAACTTGTAGTTGCTTGAGGACAAGAAATTTTGGGAAGGGAGGACTGTAATGTCCCTTTCCAAATGATCTCTATAGGAGATTGACGTAATAACCTAAGTGATTCCCGTAGGATATAGTCAGTGGAAAAAGGGGATTAATTAATTATTTAATGCCATCAAAGAGAAAAAGTAACTTTATTAAAAGTGACATTGAGTAATTAATTAAAAGGTTGTTTTAAGTGACTTAAGTTTAGAAATTAACTTCACTTTATTAAAAGGGTAAAAGGGTCCGAAAAGGGTAAACAAAGATATAAAAGGAGAATGAGGGCGTCCTCTCTCATTATGTAATTATAATTTTTCTAAAAATGAAATTGAGAGAGATCTTGTGGCTTTGTCTCTTGGGTTGAAAAACCCTAGTGGAGTTTGGGATTGGGTTCGGTGGTGAAACTATCCACCCTAGCTGATCATAAAGAATGGATCATTCATATTTCTTAAGTGTGGCTGAGTAATTCATCTTTGGCAGCTAATTTTTCATTCACATGGGTCAATTTTTCTTGAAGAGGGCAAGTAGGGTTGTGGTTGTATTTTTGGGTGTGTGTGATGTGTTTTCTTGAGGTTGGAGGTAAATTTTATCTTTGTAGGTCGAGCTATGGTTGAGAGGGGAAATTTATTTACTATTAAGCGAGTCTTTGGTTGATTGGAGGTCGAGTTTTTTTGTAGTGAGGCGATTGCTTACTTGTTGAAGGAGGGGTTGATTTTCACACTGTATGAGGCCATTTTATCTTGCATCCAAGCCATATTATCTTGAGGGTATTGTTTGTTGAAATGGCGAACACATTTGGAAACCATCTATCAACACATTCTTCTCAGGAATAACAAAGACAACCTATAGAAGATTGTATCAACCAGACCATATTATCTTGAGGGTATTATTTTTTGAACTGGTAAACACATTTGGCAGCCATCTATCAACACATTTTTCTCAGAAATAGCAAGGAAATCCTACATAAAATTATATCAAGTTACTCATATTTGTGTTATACTATTTGCTAATATTTCTATTGTACCTTATTTGACATATATAATTGTTGCAATGAATATCATTGAGTTTATATGTATTGGATTTTCATTTTAAAATCACTACAGAGTTTGGAATCACATATAAACTACTCGTAGATGCTTGTATGCAAACTGTTTGATAATATGTCTACATCACTAAACTGGAAGAAAATACAAAAAAAAATTGTAAGGGACATCTCAACCACTTGGCTCCTTTAGGGACCTCACCCCTCTTTGTCCAAGTCTATCACAAAACCCCAACTCTAATCTTACTCTCCTTATTGTGTCTTCTTAGTTGTGCACCCTTGTTATTTTATATGGACTCCAAACATCACCTTCCTAAGCCGTTGTGTCCTTTGGGTGTGTCACTCCCCTTCGTGAACCATCGAACCCAAACGAACTGACGTGCCCCTTCATGGACTAGGTGTGCCAAAATGAACCCATCCACTCGTCAACCTTCATGTCCCTTAGGATTAGTGCACCCCAACCTTGCATGAACTCCTCATGTTGATGCATCCCAACTTCTTTGGTTCACCCTTTATCTTGGTAGCTTCTTCCCCATCCTTCACCTCATGCTTGGAAAATCCCCTTAGCATGTTTTTGTGCCCAAGGTTCCCACTTTTCCAACTAGTGCGACTCTTGGGTGTCATAGAAACCCCAAATTCCATCTCTTAGAGGACTTGGACAAGGGTTCCCACACCCTTCTAATCAAATAACTTACATCCTCCCCCACCTAAAGTCATTTCCATCCTCGAAAACATACACAAAATATGCAATCTCCAAGTCTCTTCCCAAACTCGTGCCCCCATCACAACTAATTATGTTGGAAACCCAAAGTTTCGTGCCAACTGGAAACCCAAAATTCTATCGAAAATGAAACCCAATGTTTATAACTCACATTGCAATCATCCACAACATTATGCAACCATCCACATTGTCATCTTCCCAAAGTTGTGTGCAACGAATTTGTCTGCTACAATGGAAGGATGTCTCCTCCCCAACTCTTTCTGCAATGTCCAAGCTGCCACTGTCCTACTACGATGATCACTCTCTGTTTTTTTGTTGTTGCCACTACCTCAACTGCTGCTACAACCTCATGAAAAATGTCTAAGTTTTTAACTCTCGTGAACTTATTATTGCATCCATACTTCAATCAACTCTTCCATGTCTCCGCATAATGTTAGTCTCAAGTATTGCATTGGTTGGGTAGCTAGTCCAACCGTTGCATCCAGTTCTTGAAATGTGCTTCTCCATGCCTAAACTTATATTTTTTGTTTGCATCACTGTCACTCTACCCAACTTCAAAGACTAACACAAGTGTCCAACCTTGCCTCACCATTGTTGCCATTGTTCAATCTTCATTAAGGATATCCTGCATAATGTCTAAGTGTTGCATTTCAAACCTACTGGCGCATTCATTCCTCGACCTCTTAGTCATGCTGTCATTCATTAACTCTCTTAGGTTTGAACTATCATGTTCATTCCTTGAGAACACAAAACATGCCTAAAGCTTGGTCACTTCCTTCCACAATTCAGTCCATCCACAAAACAACCTCAGACCAAGGAAAGGCCATCCCTCACCTCGTTTCACTATGAAGTCACCCCAAAACAAAGTCATTCGTGGTAACATAACTCCATTGACCACCTCATTGAACAATTATCCAATATTCTACACACACTTTGCATCTCATTTAAGTCTTCTAAGAGTCAAGGGAAATCACCATGCATATGATCTCTGTACATCCAACCAACTATGCCCTTGTGACTCACTCTTGTGATAAAGTCCACAAGTATAGCTTCCTTGGTCGAATTCTCCCCATATTTGAATATGAAACATTCCATATGCACTAATAAATGCACGTCCAAATGTCCTTTTCCCCACTACTTCATTACCCACCATCCTATTGTCTCTACCTCTCTATGCCTTGGAATGGTTAGGCTTCACCCTCAACCATGATTCCCAAAAGAAAGAGAAATGCCCATGTCCAAGTAATTTCTTCATGTTGAAATATTCATGTTCGTACAATCCTCCAAACCAAGGCAAGTCCCAAATTCGCCTCCTTCCATTGAGTCAGCTCTCCACAACTCAACATCTGCGATGAGTGTGTCGAATGCACCCATTCTCCTCAAACATACCAATGAACTGTCCAAAGTGCTCTAAGTAGAATGAGTCATCCAAAAATAAATTCCATGGCTTAACACATTTGAACCAATACTCTTGCCAACCTCAACCAATGACCCCATCAGATCTCTGAGTCATCACAAAATAATCTGCAAGTCACAAAGGTGCACTCTACCTCATCCAATGTCCCATATCAAAGGTGAGCGAACACAACCCAAGTCACATGGTTTCAATTCTACCCATTTAGGTTGACTTCCAACAATTCTTGGTCGAATTCTTTTCTAACTCCATCCATCTCCTAAAATGGGGTTGTCTTGCACCTCCTACAAGAATCCAAGATCTAGTGATGTCATTGTGACTTTCAATTCATCACGTGACCCAACGAATCTAGCTAAGGCACTAACACACCTCATCCATCCCATCCTCTCAAAATCGGCATGTCTAGACCTCACTGCTTACTTCACTATAACAACATGTCCAATGTGCCTCATCAAAGAGTTAGAAAAATTCCTCAAGCTATCTCCACAACTGCATCCAAATTTTCCTAAGTATACCACATGACTCATCCAAGTAGGTCACCCCAAGCTCTCTGCACATTCACCCAAGTCAAGGCATCCAAATTTCTACATGACTTCTTCAAAACTATACCACTTGAGTCACCCTAAAGTCTGTCGATTTTCATTGCAGAAACAAATTACGTTTGAATCACCAAGTCATTTGACTTCCCTTCAAAGAATTCACCACAATACTTAAGAAATATAAGAACTAAAAACCAACCATACCTCTTTCCAATGACATTCTTGGTTGCACCCATGGTTCATGTCTATTGTCTTGGACCTCCACTTTCCCAAGCCATCGACTCTCTACATGAACTCCCATCAATCATTGTTCACAACTCCACAAACCTCCATAATACCTTCCCTACGATACAAGGTTGAGTCCATCCTTTCACTTCAAAAATACATCTAAGTCCCAAACTTCCCATGCAACCAACCAAACTCATTTCTAATGTCCTACCATCTCCTCATCTTGACTACTTCCACTTCAAGGCTCCATGCACACACCACCCGATTTTCATGTCATACTTCTATTAAATAACTTGTGTAAATTTTGTGAAGAGTCACCTCATACAAAGGTTGCGGTCAACTCACTCATCCAACAACCTAGATAAATTCAATTTCTATTCTTGGCGATGCATGACACAAAGATGAAAATGTTCCCAACCAACTGCCTTGTTGCGAAGCTTCTCTAGGTCACCTCAAGTTTTCCAACTCACCCAAGTGATTAAACTTATCAAAACAAAAAAATGCCCCACTTCTGCAATCACTTATGTGACTAAACTCTGCAATAACTTATGCGGTCACTACTATGAGCACTTCTGCGATCAACCCCTACAATCACTTCTACGATTGTTATTGCGATCACTTCTGTGGTCCATCCTACAATAATCTACACATCCAAGTGCTTGGTTCACCCTCGATAAATTTGGCTTAGGTTTGCATATGTCCACAATACGTCCACAATTATGTACTTAAACCACTTGTGAAAAAACAACGCATCTTGTCGAATTGTTCACCAAGGTTTGTGCCCAAACTATATTTGTGATCAAATCTGTGAAAAATCCTATGATCAACCACGCTTTCCAAGTGTTTCATTTCACCACAAACTCTGCTCTTGATCTATGCAAGGTGTGAACCCAAATCAACCTCCCACTGCACTGTCAACTGAAACCTTTGTCGTAAGTTTGATATAAAGTCTCTGTGATGCGCCTCACCACCACTGTCACCACCATAGTAGTAGAGCATTCTTCAAGCTTTGATACCATCTATCACCGAGATAGTGGTGAAGAGAGCCAATTTTCTCACCAAAATTGGCTCAAATACCATCTATCATGAATGTGACAGTGGTGAAGAGCTCACCAAACTGTCTTTAAAGTTTTCTTTGATACCATCTGTCACGTCCCCACATAATGCTTGCCCGAATCTTGTGATCATGCACTTATTGAGAGCATGCAACACTGTGAATATTCTCACTTGGATTCTTGGAAACACCTAGGATACTTCATCCGGACTATGCCTCTTCACCTAGAGCATACCCATACTTCGTTTTAGGCTACGGGTGAGTCACACTCCTAATCTAGTGCAACTCACTTGTATACTTAGACAATTTGTTAACAACTTAACACTTAGTCATTTAAGCATACATCCATGAACATGTGAAACCAAGAGAACACTTGCAAAAAAAATAAGAGACACACAAATATAGTTCGAGCAACAAAAAATGGGCTTAACACTTGGCTAAGTTTGATTATTGTGAAACAATTACAATATGAGCACTACCAACTCGATTTACAACTTGGAAGAGGTGAACGACTCGCCTCACCCCACCTCACCAAGACACTCATACATAGATTTTTCACCCCAAGACTCATTCGTCTCAACAACTTTTGAAACTCATGCAGAGCACCCCAAACGTGCATTCATTGTAGACTCACTATCTCTTCTTTTTCACAAGACTTCACACATACTTGTGGTTATGCCTCATAGCATAACTCAACCAGACCTGTGATAAGACATCACTAAACTCAATGCAAATAAGTTCACCCCAAATCTATCCACATAATCACCTCAAGGAAACACAAGTTCTCCCTTGTGGAGCGACTTTTCTTTTTGAGGGAATGTCCCCCTCTTAATCCAATTCTACCGAAGAAACCCGACTCTAATGTTTCTCTCCTTGTTGTGTCTTCTTGGTTGTGATCCCTTGTTCTTTTATATGGACTCCAAACATCACCTTCTCAAACCGTCACATCCTTAGGGTGTGTCGCACCCCTTCACGAACCATCACACCCAGATGAACCAATGCACCCCTTCATGGACCTAGTGTGCCCAAATGAACCCATGCGATCATCAAACTCCACATCCCTTGGGACCAATATGTTTGTTGTGGAGCCTGATTATCTTCATGATTCAAAGGTCTTTTGTTTTCAGCCATGTTTATACCCCGCGAAGACTTTACACCCCAGAATTATGTACAATCTTCCATGCGGGGGAGTGTAGAGGGGGGTTACCCCCTCTGCGGGGTCTAGGTGTTACACATTATTTTCGTCATCCCTATGATCGTTAATGATGTAAACCTATCTATTGCCTTTAGAGGGGTCACAGTGGCCTGAGTTCCTGAAGAGAGAAGGAAGAAGAA
>JZKD02S1062204.1:0-13248 GCA_000966675.3 Picea glauca | reverse complement strand
CCCGAGAGTCAATAGGGACCATCCATTTGGAAAGGACGCGTGGCAGGAGATCAGCGTTATCGGGGAGGGTCCCGACAGGGAAGCGTCCATCGGAGTTGAAGCCATCGGGATATCGAAGATCCCGGGAGTGAGAGTTTTGTGCATTGCAGAATCGCGATACGCGATTTCCCGATCATGACGAAGGTGGACCCCAGAAGAGGTCACGCGAGAAAAGGATAGGTGGCAGGCGAAATCGAGATTCGGCATATCGCGAGTCTCGTGGACTTATGTTTTTTGGCATCGAAAAGTCCGAAACACCGACGGAGTAAGGTCATAGTCATGGGTGACGGTCACATTGGCCAGGGCTAAGCCAGGAGGGCCAGAGCGGAAAAAGGTGTGTCGCGACTCGGGGAATCGCGAGTCATGGAGACACGCGCATTGTGACATTGCAAGTGCCGAATCTCCACCGGAGGTAACGCTTTGCGGTCTCACGAGGGATGGTCGTATGGACCTGAGCCTAGCCAGAAGGGGCTAAGGACAAAAGAGCGCTCATCGGAGAATCGGTGATCGGGAGTTCAAAGGGTCAAGAACTCTGGACAACAGGGAATGCGAAACCCCGAAACCCGATATAGAGTCGGAGAAAAGCCATGGTGAAGTACAGGAGACCGTGAGGAAAGAAGAAGAGACCTATGGACTGGGTTGGGTTTTCATCAGGGATTCCACTCGGGGATCCAAAGAGTTGCTTCGGCTCAGCAATGAATGAAGAAAAGAGAGGGTGGTTGAGGCCTCGCCTCAATCATTAATTGCAAGGCATGGAGGGTCTGACCAGCAGTCTGTTCAGGAGGGTCCTGTGTACCCTTTCTTCCAGAGAAGCCAGGCCCGATTTCACGACCAACCGGAGGAGGTCTACACACACTAGCTCGGCATTTAAATGGCTCAACTACTCCCCTTGCTGGAGCCATGCACAGTTAATATGGCGTCTGTCATGGGCGCACGATTGTCCTGAGTCTGCATGGGCAGACTGTCAGAAGCTATGCAGACGCAATTATTTAATGCAGCGTCTTGTTTTTGCTGCTGTGGTGGTTTTTTGAGTATATGTAGGCGTTTTCGCCATTTTTGTAATGATGGATGGTTGAGCAGAGCTCCCTATTGTAATGTTTAGCAGTTATTTCAGTTCCAGTTGGTGTATCTGTATATGAGATTTCTTGTTTTATGACAGACAGTTCTTCTTTACCCGTCTAGTTTTTCATCTTATGCTAGGAAAGTTCGTGGTGACTGAGTCGCGCGAATTGTTGCATTTATGTTATGATAAATGATTTATCGTGGCATTATTGTATTTTCTGGTGCTCTGTATTTAAATGCAAGAAGACCTTGTGTTTGGATGCCTTCTTCTATAGTCTGTTAGGAACCTGCTGTTTATAACAGACCTTCGCACTCTTCTCCATAAGTCTTCCGCCATTCACCCTTTACTACAGCTCACTGTCTGAAATTTACGCAAGACCTCACTTGCTCATGCATACCTGGCCTGTTCTCAGAGTTGGAACACTATTGTTTCGAGTTTCCTTCCATTTGATCACCCATCTATGAACAATCGTGACATAAAACTGATGGGTGTCGGGCTCTGCTCCTGCTAGCAATCCAGGAGTGACTTTCGTCGCCAACACAATATACCATGATATATATGCCAATGGGGGCATACATAGAGGTAGTGGTCCCACTACTTACATAATGGTTAATTGGTTGTAGGGTTTCCTTGATCAACCTTCCCCGCCCATTTTCTAATATGTAAGAAGAAAAATTCATTAAATCCTCATGGGATGAGCTACTCTTCCCTAAGGGTCATCTTATGATGGATTATGGTATATTTCAAACCTAGTTTCTAGTGTGATTGGTTATCTCATCTTCTAATACGTTATAACCAAATTTCTGTGAATCCTATTGTGAGGAGTTAATCTTCCATAAAGGTTGTCTTGTAATAGAATATGGTATATTTTACATTGGATTGCAATAACATTTTCTTTTTGAATCTTCCAAATTTCATAACACAACTTCTACTCCTCTCGCAATTTTGACTAATTTATATAAATTCTCCAACTTTAGATTCTACGATTTTGATTTATTTGATTCATAGCGAGATTTATTTGTTTGTGATCCACTATATATATTTAAAATTTTGTTTACTTGCAAATGTGATTGTTAAAGGTAAGGTCGACATCACTCATTACGTGATATTAAGGAATATGTTATGTTTTTAGATATTTTTTCATTTAGAGAAGCAAGGTGCTCTTACAACATGGGGTGGGAAAGATCTTTGTGTGGCTAGAAGGTATAAAGGTAACACTAATAAAATAAACTAGAAAGAAAATTAGTGTCTAATAAATAAAAAGATGGTGTTTAAAAATATTGTTGGAGAGGTTAGACCATCCATGGAATAATGAGTGTAGATGATTAGATGGAGGGAAATAATTTGGAAATATACTTGATGTGAAAAGGCTGTGACTAATTTTCACAATTATGCGCTTCTCAAATCTTCTCATATATTTTATTTTCCAATATATGTCTTTCATGGTTGGTTCATATGAAAACAACATACATGTGTTTGGAATTTTGGAATTTGTGGCTAACAAATTTGTTTAATGAGTGTAGATGATCAGATGGAGGGAAATAATTTGGAAATATACTTGATGTGAAAACACTGTGACTAATTTTCACAATTATGGTCTTCTCAAATCTTCTCATATATTTTATTTTCCAGTATATGTCTGTCATGGTTGGTTCATATGAAAACAACATACATGTGTTTGGAATTTTGGAATTTGTGGCAAACAAATTTGTTGTATGAGCTCATTGGAAGTCAAGCACTATAAGATTGTGTCTACCAATTGAGAGGACTTATGTGTTTTTATTAAACAAATTGTTTATAATGTTTAGATAAGTTGTGTTACTTTATTGTTTGTGTTAATTTTGTGTCTATAGTAAAATTTAAAGATATTTAATTTTGTGCCATTCATAAAAGTCAAATATTTGTCTTTTGTAAGTGGATGTATTTTTTTTTGTCAAAACTATTATTCATATAAGTTGGTTTGCATTGTGGGGGGAGAATATAAAAACTAATAAAATATACACAATGTTGAAACCATTGAGCTTTAGGATTTATCTGGCTAATTGATGCAATTAACAAGATGTTGGAGGACAAAAAAGGAAGGAAGCCAATCATGATCTCAAGTTCACTGCTAACTTAGAGATTTGTAGTCTGCTATAGTGGAAAAACAAAGTGCCCAAAATACATCATAACTTAAGAGTTGTTAGTAATCAATGACAATTATGACATACTCCAACTATAGATGATTCAACAAACCTAGTTCCAAAACAACTAAAGATAGGATTGTTACTAGTGGTAGTTGTGATCAATCTTTTGTAGATAATCAAGTGGAAACAATCAATTGTAGTGGCTGCATATGTTGGTCAGTGAGGTGGACATCATGCATTGAAGACATGGTGAGGACCAAATACCACAATTTTTTATATGTACTTGATTATTGAGGCCCAACGAAGAAAAAGAGTAGAATTGAAGAGAAGTGGAGGCCCAAACCAAACTTGATGTGAATGGAGTGTTTGTTCCTATTCACTTGTTTCTATAAAGGTTAGTAAGGCATGAAATTGATTTTATTGTGAGTAGAAATTGATATTATTGTGAGCAGAAATTGATCTTATTCTGAGCAGTGTATGTTCATTCACAATTCTAAAGATTGGATAGTGTGTTTGTCCCTGTACACATTTATTGTAATATCTTAGATAATATGTGTGTTCATATCCTTAATATGAGGTATAGTGAGGTCATTCCCTCTACAGATGTAATTTTTATAAACTTAATGTAAATCGTAGTTCATACTACCCCTATTTAACGATGTGTTCATATCCATCAATGATTGCTTCAAATTATAGTAGGTCCTAGTTCTTTAGAAGAGTGATTCATTTCCCTTTGAACAATGTATGTTATATGGGGGGGTGTCGGAAATATCCCAAGGTTGGTACATCATATTCCAATGATGTATTAGTCGTATAATTAGGTATAGTAGTTATGCGTGTGTACATTAGTTGTGCCAAACAATGCACCTATAGTTTAGGATGTGGGAGTAAGAATAGGGAGGGATAACTACAATCTCATATATTGTAGGAGCAAGGATATTGTTGAAATATCTCTCTAAACAATGAATTAAAATAATTAAGATGTTATTCAATCACTTTGACAATATAATATATAAATTCATAATTAATCAAGTAAGAAGTCATCAATTTTCATTATTATGCAAGAAGCAAGAAAAAGAAATCAAAGCTTTGACACAAAGCACAAAAAACCTTGCATTCAAAATTGAAACAATATTGACTAATCATCATCCAAGTATTTACTTAATTCATAAGGTATTCAGAATCCATAACCCCAAAACATTGAAGAACTTTTTGAACACAAGGAAAGATAGAACTTGTTGATGAAGATCATGAATGAAAAATGAAAAATGAGGCTTGTGGCTAGTTGAGGCCTCAACACAGGGACACCATAGAACAGTTCAAAACCTTTTTTTTTAATTCCAGAAAGAGCTCAAGGAGACTGAGCATAAGATTAAAATGATTTATAAGGGGAATGACAATGGAATCTTCTATGATGTTGAGTTAGATCTCTTGAAATCTCTCAAAGAAGAAAATAATAGACTTATTAAGTGGGAGGAATAGAAATGGAGGTTGAAGAGCAAAGCCTTTTGGCTCAAAGAAGGGGATAATAATACATTTTTTTCACAATTATGCAAACCAAAGGAAAATTCTGAACACCATATGGGATCTCAGAAGGAGAGATGGAGAAGTAATATATTCCATTAAAGATATAACTCATGAAGGGGTCCACTATTTCAAAGACCTATATTATGGGTACCAAAGGAAAAACATAGTTGAGGTAGAGGCAATCTCTTCCTTTTTATAATAAATTTGTTAGTGATGAGAAAAATGAAGATACATACGCAAAGGTCAGTATAGAGGAGTCGAAATATGTGGTATCTACCTTCCAACATGATAGAAACCCGNACAAACTTCCACCTTTTCCTTATTCTTAATGACTTAATAACTTCCATAACAACAAACTCTAGTTATTAGTACGTACAAAATTCTCTTACAAAGGACTCCTCTCTCGATATCATTGAATTCTAAAATTAACAATATCTTAAAATTTGAAAATCAATTTTGAATATCTCTTCCCATTAATAGGTTCAAAGATCTTAGTGCTAATTTTGACTATCCCTCCTTTTTAATAAGGCTAAAGATTTTTTTACAAAATTATACATTTTTTTATATTTATCTATTTAAGAATTTATGTATCTATAGATATTTAGGAATTTAAACATCCACAACTTTGATGGTTAGAAGTTTATAAATCTTTTTATAAAAGATAAATTTCGAGTATTTCTTTTTATTAATAGATTAAAAGATTTTTTTTATAAAATTATTTATCTTTTCATTTATCTTAACTTTTTTCAATTTTTAAGAATTTTTTACATTTTTGTGTAAGTTTACATGAGACAAGAAGATAAGTTCACAAGCACAAGAAAAATTGGCCACTAATATATTCATACAATGAAAAATAGTTTCTGACATTGACCTTCGCCATCTCTAAAGGGCCCAACCCCCCAAGCCTAGCATTAATGGGTGAAAATTGTGCAATTTCGATTTCTGGATGGAGCCCTTCCCCAGATGACCATGGCTAGTGTTGTCGTCTAGCTACTTGCATGATTTCCTCTTAGCACTTTCTTGTCAAGCTCTTGCACATTGTCTTTTGTTATTAGTGTCTTGATTCATAGATAGTTTGTGACATTATGATTTTGAGTGTTTTGGTTTAAGTCATTGTGTGTATTTTGATATTGACATCCTTTTTTTTCCAAGGAAAAAAGACATTAATTTTATTATATTAGTAACAAAATTACATTTGGATGCTTGTGGCATACTTGAGGGTCTTGCCCATTGAGTCCTTTGAAGGAGTCTAAAAAATGAGCGCTTATGCGCATACAAAAATTATGTCAGTGTTATCTATCCTTTTACAAATTATCAAAGTATTATGGTTTTTGAGCCCATAGTTTCAAAAAGAAAAAATATATATATAATGTCGAGGGATATTCAATCCCTGCATTCCATATCGTTGTAATAAACCAATATATTAATTAGAGTTGATCCCATGGGGAGTGAAAATACTCAAAGGGTTGGTCCTCATATTCATCGGTAATTTTCCACGCTCCTCTTTCCAGTTCCAAACCATCTTTGGATAGGTGGTCAGCATATGTGTTTTGTTGCCTATCTTTGGATAGGTGGTCAGCATATGTGTTTTGTTGCCTATACACATGAGTAAAAGATATGTGATTAAATGAGCTTGCTAATCTTTTGACTTCTCGAAGTAAAGGCTCCATTATGTAATTTTGTACAGAGTTGGTTCCAGTCATCCAGTTTATAATGAGTAGAGATTCTCCATAGACATTGATACTTTTAATGTCTTTCTCTTTTGCCAGAATAGTAGGAGTTTCAAAGGAAGGATTTTGTTGAGGTTGTTTGTGGCAAGACCACTTCCAGCAGTGAAGGAGATAGAAGATGAATTTGAGAGGTGGAGAATGCTCCCTACTCCGCCGCTTGAGGGGCACCCTTGTATCGCATCGTCAAAGAAGGCCCTGGGAGAGGAGGTTTGGATATGGACAACATGATGTGGGGAAGCAGAGGAAGGGGGAGGGAGAGAGGAGAGGATAGCAATGGATTTGAGGGAACATCGAGATAGGGAAGGATGAGTGTCATAAAAAATGGAATGATTTCAGGAAAGCCATATGCCCCAAGCTACTAGTAATGGAAGGGATTTGAAAGATTTTGTAGTTGGATTATTGAACCATTTTTGTAGAGCGGATTCAATGGAATCACCCTCCCAATGGCTCATGGATCTATGCAAAAATCTGAGTTCTTCCCTAACGTATTTTGAAAAGGAGTAATCCAATATTAAATGATGATTTGTTTCCGAGTCCATTTTGCATAGGTTGCATTTGTTTGGGCCTATGAAGTAAATTTTCTTTTTTGAAGATGGTCTCAGGTGGGGAATTTGTTATGAAGGAGGAGCCACATAGAGAGATTTTTTTTTTCCGAACATCTGACTTTCCAAAGTTTTTTCCCCCACCAGGGAGGGGGGGGCTCTGGGTTCTGAAGAACAGATAAATAACCCAGTTTTGGGGTGTATCTTCCATTAGGATTGGGGGACCATATGAGTTTGTCATCTTGATCTGAGAGTATAATGTGTGAGGTGTGAAGCGCTGAGATGTAATTATTCCAAACCTGAGCATGTTCAAGTCGAAGTTCAACCTCCTGAGTGTTTAACCAATGCCCCTGCCATATTTGGTTTAGATAAAAGAAACCTTGGTTATTGAGAGTTAGAAGGATGTCATTAGGTAGATGATGATGATTGGAGCTTTTGATCCAAGGGTCTTTACCTATGAGAACATTTGATCCATTTCCAACTTTCCAGATGAGCCAATTCTCGATGACGGGGAAGGCGTTCAACAGAGCTTTCCAAACTGTGGATCCATTTTGAAGGGGTTTGTTCGGTTTTCTGACCCAGTCCACTATGGACTCACTTAGGAAGTATTTTTCTTTCATAATTCTTCTCCAAATCCTCGTCCCGTGTATGAGACTCCAGACATTTTTTGTTGCGAGAGATGCTAAGAAGTGATGCAAATTTTTTAATCCCCATCCTCCTAGAGCTTTAGGCAGGGTCAAGTTTTTCCAGGGGGAGAGAACCAAGGAGTTGTGGTCTTTTGGACTGAACCAGAGAAAGTGTCAGGAGAGATGTCGAAGCTTGTTAAGAATGCATTTTGGGACCTAGGTGAGGGAGATCCAGTAAACTGGGATGGCTTCAAAAACCGATTTAACCAGAATCAATTGACCTGCCCTGGAAATCCATTTGTTACACCAACATCTAAGATATTTTCCACCTTTGCTAATAGCTAGAGCTAGTCCTTTTTTCCATATCCATTGAGCTTCAAGTTGAATCCCAAATATTTAAAGCCTTCATGTGCAGTGGGAGTTCCAACGTTTAGGTTTTGAGATAAGAGTTGTTGTTCATTTATGGAAAGACCCTAGGAGAACATAGAAGACTTGTCCCAATTTATTTGCATGCCCATGGCTTGGAAAAAGGAGGATAGAAGGATCTTTAGATGGTTTAGATAGGTAGATCTTCCTTCACAAAAAATAAGAATATCATCCACAAAGAGAAGATGAGAGCATGATAGAGTAGAGCTTAACATTATTCCTTTAAGATTTCCTTCTACAATAGCCTAGTGAATAAGTCTACTTAATCCCTCAGTCACAAGGAGGAAAAGAAGCGAGGATAGCGAACAACCTTGACGAAGACCTTTCTCTAGCTTAAAAAAGGTAGAGGCAGAACCATTTATTAGAACTGCAAAGGATGTGGTGCTTATGTAGTTTAGAACCCAAGTGACAATGGAGTGGCAAAATCCAAGATGAATGAGTAGAAGCCTTAGATAGAGCCAGTTGTCGAAGGCTTTTGATAGATCAACTTTGAGGGAAACTATTTTCTTCCACTTGATGTGAATTGAGTGCAAACCGTCTTGTGTTAAGCCTATAGCTTCATGTATTTGTCTTCCTTTGAGAAAACCAAATTATTCCTGAGAGATGTGATACGAGAGAAAATCCAAGAGTCTTCTTGCAATCAATTTTGAGATAATTTTGTAAATGTTGTTGCAGAGGGAAATGGGCCGAAATTGATCAAAAGAACTTGGATTTTCACTTTTTGGGATGAGCACTATGAAAGTTGAGTTGAAAGGAGAGAGAATTTGGCCAGTGGTTAGAGAGTATTCGACCACTCCAAGTAGGTCCTCTCCCAGAAAATCGAATAAGTTTGCAAGGAATTCAACCGGGAGACCGTCAGGCCCAAGGATTTTTTCTTTTTGAAAACTATGGATGGTGGCAAAGATTTCTTGTTTGGTGATTTCTATCATCAATTATTTGTTACCATCTTGGCCTGTGAATATGGGGAAAAGATAGGTTATTTGAAGAACCTCTTCTATTGAGGCTTTGGAATCTTCTTAAAAAAGAGATTGGAATTGATTGATGCTATCATGTGCTATGTCCTCAAAATAGATGGCTTTAGGCCCATCTTCCTTCTCTATAGCCCAAATAGTGTTTATATAGATTTTCTGTGATTTGCACATTTGTGGAAGAATTTTGTGTTTTCGTCCCCTCCTTGCAACCAGAGTGCCCTGCTCTTTAATCTCCATTCTTTTTCTTTTTCTTTTTCTAGTAAGAGTTTTCTTTGCCCTCATTCAAGTTCTTTTAAACTAAATTTTGTANATGTTTAATAATTCCCAATATGATATTTGTCTACTAAATCCAATTGATTGGTGCTCAGGAATCCCGAGAGAACATGTCTGAAACCTGAATGAAAGTCTTGTGTGTATATATATTTGGTGTATATATGCACCAAATAAAACACTAATAAACACATGTCAAAGATTTCCTCATCACAGTTGATGGAAGGTAGCAACATGGCGGATGTTGAGCAGCTGGCGTTTATAACTCCAACACGTTTCCGGGGTCAATAATGAGATTCAGCAGTCAAACATGCTTCCTAGTCGGTCATACCAGACGATTTTTGGGAAACTGCGGCCATTGAGAGTGGTCTCATTGGAGCGACAGGGCGGCTCAGCATGGTGGAATCGACCAGTTATGACTTCAACCTGTACAGTTTTCACCATGAAACATATTGGGTTCTACTCAGTACTGTGGTGTTGGGTTCTTTATATCTGTCTTATTTATGTGCATTTCTCCTCAAGCTCTCTTCATTTTAACTCTCATTTTCAATGGTTGCAGCGGTGGTGTTCTGAGTTACTCTGTTCTTCAGCTCTGCACCTCTTTCTAAGAGTTCTCTGGAATGTTTTAAACTTATCCTGGAGTTTTCCTAGTGTTCTGTTGAGAGTTTTTGGGCTTCCTAGTAAAGAGGGTTAAGAGCAGTCTACCTGTTTGTGGGCATTTTATGCTATGGCTTCTCTTTCTATAACTGAGGATGCCTTCCCAGTTGACTCAGAGAATTCAGGGGAACCGCAATTCTCCTCTTCTCCTTCTCAAAATCCCTATCCTAAGACCAAGAAAAGAGCTAGACAGTATGCCTCCTCTCTACCCTCAAAGAATCTGCCAAAAGGACTTAGTAAGAGTAGCTCCCATGGACATGTTGCCAGTGCTTATGCTACCCCTACAATTAACCGTGGGTGTAGATATTCTGTTAGAATCAAAGACCTTGAGAAAAAATATGCGGACCGTCATCCCCTTGAAACCCGTAATCTGGTTCAAAAATCGGAAGATCTAGGAAGAGAGGAGCGAGGCCATTCGATGGACAACGAAAGTGAAGGGACGTTTTTCTTTACAACTAAAGACCCTCGGAACACTCGAGGGCGACGGACTGTCTTTCAAGCTGCTGTCACAGCAGAATGGGCAATTAGAGACATTCATGCTGGGAATCTGAAAAGACAGGAACAAATTCTTAACTCCCATGGCGATAAAATTGATACTATGATCAACTGGTTTCACGAATTTTTCCATGAAAATAGATCCTTTCAAGCAGTTTCTGCTGCGGGAATTCTGATAATAGCATTGGCTCCCTCCTTTCTCTCATGCAACAGGATATAGCTTTCCTCAGGAAGCAGCAACTTACTTTAGATGTTTTTTCAGAAAAATGGGAAGCGATCTTTAAGTTGATTAAGACTCCCGGCATCCTTCACCAGTGTCCTGTCAATAGTACAATCGATCAGCAAGTTGAGAGTGGCCAACAACCCTCTCTTTCCAGCTCGGGGTCAAACCTCGAAAAGATGGTTTCTGATATTCTTCGTGAACAGCTCGAACAGAAACAGGAATTGGCAGTTATGGAGAGGATAATGTCTGATTCAAATATTTAATGGAGAGGAAATCCTGTTTCGAATCGGTGTCAAGCGGGGTTTGGGAAGCTTTTTTGGCAACAAAGAATGGCCTCAGTTTACAAAAGAAGAGATTTCGGAGAATAGAGATATTCTTGGTTCTTCATCCCAGCCTCCTAACCTATGAAGATGGTCAAATTTGCTTCTCTTATTTCGCTGCAAAAAGGATGGCCTGATTTTTTGCTTTACAACCCATCATGTTTCATGCTTATATCTCCATTATGGTTCTACTCGACCGTGAAAAAAAAGTCAGTTTAATCATATATCTAAAACAAGCACAAATGCTGTAATACTGTTCATCTAGATAATTTTTGGTTAGCAGATGTCTTTTGGGAAAATATATTCAGGACCAGATTGAAAGTCCTGATGATGGCAGGGTTATATTGTAAAGTCTCTTTTCTTCTAATATAATGGTTCTGTTTTACTTATCAAAAATATGCATTTCTTGTTCTGTTTAGCCAAACAACTATCCCTGGACACTTGAATATTTGAAATTCTACTACTTGCAACGTTTAGAATGTTTTTTCAACAAAATTGGAGGAAGTTTTGTTGAACGACTCGCGTCACGCGTGTCACAAATACATAGTTTTCTCTGAAATAGAGTGACAACACATGTAAAATTAAAAAGATCGGAGATAAAAATGGAGCACCGATATAAACCTGGTCAAATAATGAATACGCTGATCAAATTTGTGAAATTCACCCCAGATAACTTCTGTGCACCATAACACAAGAAACAGAGAAGAAAGCTATAAAACTTTAAAACCTAAATTTTTAACAGACAAAAAACAAAGAAGAAATCTATAAAGCTTTAAAGCTTAAATTTCTAATTGGACAAAAAACAAAGAAGAAATCTACAAAGCTTTAAAGCTTAAATTTCTAACAGACAAAAGAAAGCCAAATTTATGGACACGATACATGCAAAATCAGAGTTTGCGCAGAAAAAAGCCGGAAGCTCCTGGTTTTGGCTACTTGCGACCAAAGTTATGACTGGTCTAGGAGAATAGTGATGCTTTTGAAATAACAAAGCTAAATCCATATTTGAGAATCACCCACAGAAGAAACAAGGGTTACAGAACCAGAAGCTAACCAAGCTTTGGACTCTCCAGTTGTTAAGTGTTTTCCTGTTCCACCCGTCCTCGTTGAAGACCGAGAGCCATATATAAGTGTTTTCCTGTTCCACCCGTCCTCGTTGAAGATCGAGAGCCATATATATGTTTACGGAGTTCCAGGAGCAAAGGTAGTTTATAACCTCTTTGTTCACATCTAGCTTGGAAGACACTCAAAATACTAGGATGGAAAGAATATTTCCTTTTGAGCATCTTGATATTAATGGAGTAAAATTCCCTGGTTTCACTCTAAAACATAGCAATTATGATAACGCTGATTGGGGATGGCTTTTAACAACGATCCAAAATCACATTTCTTTCTGGTGAAATAGGTGGCTCTCCAAGGGGATCAAATGGTAACGCTGATTGGTGATGGCTTTTAACAAGGATCCAAAATCACATTTCTTTCTGGCGCAATAGGTGGCTCTCCAAGGGGATCTAGTTAGTTCTTGTAAAATTCCAGTCTTCTAAAGGCAATTCCAGTACTCTAGCACACTTTAGCCCACATCTCGAAGGGGGTTTTGGAAAGGATCTTTTAACTCTTTTTTTTGGGGGAAAGGATCACGAAATGTTGTTTTAACTTTTTACGGAAAGGATCGGTGAGTAAGAGGGATCAAATCTAACCAAACAGAAGATGATAGCTACACCTAAATCCTAGGGGCTAGGGGTTCAGAGATATCCTTGTGGAATTTATTTACAAAAGATAGTCTTTGTAGGAGGATCATAAATAAATACATTTCACCAAATTCACTTTTGGACTCGGTAAGAATGGAGAGGAAAAGTATCAGAACATGTTAAATCAATGAAAATTCATGACATTAGCATTCCTTGTTATTGGTAAGTATTTGGCACCGAGGATTGTTTGTGATTGGTAAGTATTTGGCACGAAGGATTGGAAATGGCGCACAGGTTCATATGGATCGATGCAATCATCGACATCAAGTCTTTCTTGTTGAAAATCCGATCTTTAGATCTTTACTTTGCAGGTTACTTTGCAGGAGTTGGGGAGGTGCACACTAAATATGGTCATCAATCCAATTGAAACTACTCTATGGTCTCAAGGTTAGTTTTCAGGTCAAGACTTAAGGCTGAATAATGAGGTAAGTCAAGGATGAAAGTCTTTTCTTACTAAAGTGAGAAGAACATAAGTGCTAAGTGAGATC
>JZKD02S1062203.1:190323-206709 GCA_000966675.3 Picea glauca | reverse complement strand
AGATACTTCCCTTGAACACTAGGGCACAACAACAGAAACATGACATGGACCAAAACATGATGATGCAGTGGACACTGTGACTTTCGTCAGGTGACCTGAAGGAGTAAAGAAACTTAGAGGATTAGTTCAGTGCAAAGGTTCAACAGATTAAAAATGTATGCAAAGACAAAGTTCCATGTTCAAGGGAGACTGTAAGAGTGACTGGTGATGTTCTCAAAAATTTCTTGGCTTACTTCTTTCAAATTCCCCCCCCCCATTTAGATAGACGAGTACCTCTTTTTAATTTAACGAGCTCGAGGAGGGTAACACATGCTCGATATAACTCACCTTCGGTAATTCCCTCTTCCTTTGTTTAACAAAATGGAAGAAGTAAGGGTTCGGTCCCAGATGGGCCCTTCAATGTATGATTGTTTAACGAATCCAAAGAAGGTAAATGCGATGATTTTTCATGTTTAGAGATTTTGAAAAGAACTTAAAGACGTATTTCCTCTTGAACCCTAAACTCTAGTATCAAGACAGAAAGGTGCTAACTTTGGTCATTGACATCCTTTTAAACCTATCTAAGCTAATCTATAAAGAAGAGGAAGAAGATGTACCTTTCTACGATGTTTGTCCTTGCCCAGTCCAAGTTAAGCTCTAATCCCCAAGCTCTTCAACAAGTCTTGCAATCCAATCAAAGAAAAAACATGCTTCCTATTCTACTATGATTAGTTTGAAACTAGATCTATCCATTAAAGACAAGTTCATGTAGGCATACATAATCTTGAAAGAAACAGGCCAAGCACATGTATTAATGAGAACTTGATATCAATACTTACAGACCTTGATGAAGCTGCAGCAACCTCTTCCATCTCTCCTTATCCAAACACTTTCTCAAATGATCCACAAACAAAATGACTATGCTTCATTGATTATCTTCCTTATGAGATCATAAGTTTGATGCCTTCAATCTCTCTTTCCTTATGAGATCATAAGTTAGGTATCTCTCAATCTCCCTATTCACCATGAGAAGGCCTCCTTATATAATATTGGAGAGGTCTAACCACCTTAGAGTTTCTTGGGATAGGTTGAGGATCTTTCTCCATAAGTTGTGGATTCGTCGTAAGATCTAACCTTGACCTCGGATTCGAATCAAACTAACTCTAGAAATGAGGGGGATTTTTCCTTGATTTTCCTCAATAGCCCAAGATTTCCTCAAACAAACCAGCGGTCCCCCAGAATGGGGCACAGAGCGTTGCAACGCTCCCCCAAAGGAGGTCAAGGAGTGTTAGCACTCCCTGACAGTGGGTAGGGGAGTGTTTCCCTTTTAAGTGTTTTTTTCCATGGTAAAAACTTTGTACTCTTCGTCAAATGACATGTCCTTATTTTAACCAGTCTCTGAGGGTGTCTTCAAGTGTTCCTTGTGATTTCGTTCGAGATATGACATAGGAAAGATGGTTGAATGATGTATGTGACACTTATGGATAAAATACGACATTTGTAATGATGACAATGAGTAATTTTGATGTGTAACAGATTGGCCCCCAAAGTGCGAAGTTAGAAGATGCAAACTGATGACTGAAGTACTTTGAAGACTTCTTCGAGCAAGGGTATTGACGCGAAGAACCTGGTAGAAGATGCACACAACCATCAAACAAATATTATGATATGTTTCAAACCCAAGGCAGACATACCTATGCTTGGTTGATAAATACTTTCAAGGTATGGCCGCCATAAGATACACTGAGGATCCATAATTATATTGACAAAGAGTATAGCCACCAAAGATACAATGTGGATGTATACTTACATGACGTGAACTAATTGTAGCCATGAAAAATACATGGTGGATATACGAGACGACAAGACATAGACACAAACCAATACAAAGTGGATCTATGTGATAGTATATGTGTCAATATTCAAGAGAAACTTTGTCGCAACCTGGGAAAAGTGCATATCAGAGTGATCACTCAACCCAGGGTCTTCTTACCGATCCTGATGCAGTACGGGTCTAACCATGTGAATATATTTCTTAATGTCGAACATGGTAGAAACCACTTGATTACTGGTCAATGATGTAAGCCGTTAATAGGTGCGAGGGAAATCACCATTGATGTCAATGATTCCCAAGGTACTCTTAGTACATTCCAGTGAATGTGAATAAATGAGTTGAAGTCGAACATTTTTGGAATCATCCGATCAGAGGTCAATAATTTAAACCCACTGTCGGAAGCGAGGAGGCCTGCCATTGAGGCATGCAGGTTCCAAGGTATTAACTGGTTTCTAGGTATAGTTCCTGGATAATGTGTTGAAGCTGATAGGAAATAGACTTATCACAGGAGGGCCTTGGTGTATACCTCATCAACAACACAAAACTGACATAGAGATGTAAGTTGGTAGATCAACTGAACATGGACTGACATGGGTGTTGAAACAGGATATTTGTGATGGTTGAATCTCGAGGCAGATACTTCCCTTGAACACTCGAGCACAACAACAAAAACATGACATGGACCAAAACATGATGATGTAGTGGACACTATGACTTTCTTCAGGTGACTCAAAGGAGTAAGGAAACTCAAAGGATTGGTTTAGTTCAGAAGTTCAACGAATTAAAAATGTATGCAAAGACAAAGTGTCGTGTTCAAGGGTGACTGCAAGAGTGACTGGTGATGTTCTCAAAAACTGCTTGGCTTTCTTCTTTCAAAATCCCCCCCCATCTAGATAGATGAGTACCTCTTTTTAATTTAATGAGATCGAGGAGGGTAACACATGCTCGATAGAACTCACCTTCGGTAAGTCCCTCTTCCTTTGTTTAACGAACTGGAAGAATTAAGGATTTCGTCCCATATGGGCACTTAAATGTATGATTTTTAATGAGTCCAGATGATCTAGGTGGATATCGATGGCCACCCACCTTTTCCAACTAGCTCAAAATAGGTTTTTGGCAATTTTGGTAATTTACTATTTTTGGCAATTTTTTGGGTCCTAAACTTCCGGAGCCGTTTTGAGGCCCTAAACGTCATTTTTTAGAAAAACGGGGAGAAACATGGAATTAAGTTCGATGTTTCTCACACAAAATTTGTAGTCCTCGGAGAGATATTTCCAACGAGCTATCATGTGCCCCAAACAGAGATGGTATGCCAAAGTTACACCCCTAGGAAGTTGACGTATCAACTACCCCCATTGAGGCCCTCAAACCTTTTGGCTTTTCATATTTTGGGGTTAAGGTTTTGGATTTTCCTTATACTAAAAAGGCCCTTAGAGCCCCATTGTAATATTCTTCTACTTGTGAATGTGTGTAGCCATCACAACTCTTCTCAGAGATAAGCTGCCACCATTCTAGTGAGTCTTTCTCTCTGTATTTTTACAGTCTCTGTACATTTCTTTCATTAATAGAAATCGTGTATTACTCTATATATGTGTTTATGGTTGCTTATCAAATACATTTATGGTACATTATTGAATATATGTGATATCTCTGCTCATTTCTTTATTATATCTCCATTCTCATTTCGTGCTGAAAATAAATCCAGATCAGTGGTTTCAGAGCAGGTTGCTCTTGATTGTTTTTCAGTGCATGTCCCCAACGAGGTCCGAGTATAGAAATTTGGGTATCGATATTGTCTCTCTTGAGCACAATCTCTCTCTCACACCCAAGAAACTATCAATGGCAGAAGAAAATAAAAACGACGGAGCAAACAATCTTATCAGTCTGTTGTTTGAGCAAGCTCTCACGCGGCAGAGGGACGAAATGATGGAGAATATTTCCCACATCCTTCAATGCATGTCGATAGCAACAAGCACATCTTCATCAAGAGACCACTTTGGAGGCATCTCGCCTTTCAAGGTACAAGTTAATTTTTATATTCCAGTATTTGAAGGACAAATAGATGCAGAAGCCCTAGACAAATGGTTAAATCTACTAGAAGGTTATTTCTCTGTTCACAATTTTTCTGACAGAGAAAAGATCACCTTCGCACTCCTTAAATCTCTCCCCCATGTCAAACATTGGTGGGAAACTTACTGGGAGCGGAGTTCCACAGAGGAGTCTGATATATATGGGGCCGAGCCCACTTGGGATTTTTTTGTGGATGTGGTAAAGAAACAATATTACCTTGTCGGCAACTATGAGGACCAATACATGAGATGGACCACACTGCGACAAGAGAGGGGCCAAGAAGTTATCGAGTTCACAAATATCTTCCATACCTTGCGCACCAAGCTAGATATCAAGGACTCTAAATGACATTTGGTTCTGAAATACCATGGGGCTCTACACAAATACATCCAAACTGAAATGGATTTTCTGGACATCTCATCACTCAGTTATGCTTATCGATATGTTGTTAAAATCGAGCAGAATTTTAAGCACCAGAACAAATGGGAGTTCGAATATGAAAATCTGAAATAACCAAAGTATGATGAAGATGACCTAACAAACAACTTCCTGAAAACCAGTCTAAGCCACAGGAAAAGAAGGGTCACGGGAAGACAAAGAAGGACATTGGAAAATGGTGTGATTTCCACAAAATCCCCTGGCACAACATCGATGAATGTTGCTCAAAACAGTCATTAGTGGCCGAGATCAAAGACAAGGAGTCGAAACCTGATTCAGAATCTAATTCTGAAAATACTGGTAAAATACAGATCATTGATGCAGACCCCACTGCTATTGTCACGACCGCAGCAATTCAACCAGAAGAACCAATAGATCCTGAAGAGGGGGAGTGTATTTTTCATTCACATATGTGGGTGAAGGGAACCCCGTTGTATTTTATTGTTGATAGCGGAAGCTAGAATAACCTCATCTCAATGGAGGTCGTTAAACAATTGGTATTGTCAACAACACCACACTTGCAACCATACAACATCAGGTGGCTTCACCAAGAACAAGATCTTTGTGTAAGTCAGCAATGTCGATTGTCATGCGCCATCCAAACCTTCAAGGATGAGGTATTATGTGATGTTTCCCCACTAAATGTCTGTGATTTTCTCTTGGGCCAACCATATATGTGGAAGTGCCATGTTGTTTATGAGTCTCGACCTCGCAATGTCATTATTTCTATGGGGGGTCATATCTACAGAATAACAAAGGTAATTCTGACTATTGTTCCACCTAAAAAGTGTTGCAAGGTAGTATCTCATACTACAAAATTCATCTTCTTCACAATCTGTTCAAAAGGTGAACAAAAGGATACTGCAACCACTACAACCTCGGCCCAAGCACCTTCTATCCAACAGAAGCAGGTCGACAAGWTAGCAGAAAAACACAAAGATTCTTCTGCACATAGTCATCTCATGTAGCCAGACTAKTTAAAAAKGTCCAACCCTTCCAGCCAAAGGTTCATGACAACCTTCAACAAACCAAGCAGCGCAACATCTCCAGCAAGGCAAGCAACTCACCAAGATTTAGATGCAGCAATAGCTTTCCCCTCTCCCCTAGGAACTCAATGCAATGGATACCATTTCTTCCTAAGGAGGGAGTATTGATCTAGGTGGATATCAATGGCCACCCACCTTTTCCAACTGGCTCAAAACAATTTTTTGGCAATTTTGGTAATTTACTATTTTTGGCAGTTTTTCGGGTCCTGAACTTTCGAAGCCATTTTGAGGCCCTAAACGACGTTTTTTAGAAAAATAGGGAGCGGCATGGAAGTCAATCCAATGCTACTCACACAAAAGTTGTATTCATCGGATAGATCTTTCCAATGAGCTATCGTGCACCGCAAACGGAGATTGTATGCCAAAGTTACGCCCCTGGGAAGTTGACGTATCAACTACCTCCATTGGGGCCCGCAAACCTTTTGTCTTTTCATCTTCTGGGGTTAGGGTTTTGGATTTTCCTTATATTAAAAAGGCCCTTAGAGCCTCATTGTAATAATCATCTTCTTGCCAATGCGAGTAGCCCTCACATCTCTTCTCAGAGATAAGATGCCACCATTCTAGCGAGTCTTTCACTCTGTATTTTTACAGTCTTTGTACATTTCTTTCATTAATAGAAATCATGTGTTACTGTATATCTGTGTTTATGGTTGATTCTATGATACATTTATGTTACATTATTGAATATCTCTGATATCTCTGTGCATTTATTTATTATATATCCTCTCTCATTTCGTGCCAAAAATAAATCTAGATCACCGGAGAAGGTAAAATCGATGATGTTTCATGTTTAGAGAGTCTGAAAGGAATTAAAGACGACTCCAGTGTTGTACTTTTTCATAATTTTAGTCTTTAGAGGCCGAAAAAAATATAAACTACCACTCAAAAGACACCCTTTCAAACCTTTTAACGAGTGTGAAAGGAAGCAAGATCACTCTACAATCTTTTCATGTTTAGAGAGTTTGAAAAGAGATTAAAGAAGACTTCGGGGGGTTCCTTTTTCGTATAACCTTTACGATTTTGAAAAAGTGATAAAAGTCTACTCGATTACATCCTCATGTATTTACGAGCACGAGAAAGAACAAAGACTAAGCTCGGTATTGGTTTCATTTTTACACAAGCTTGACACAAAATTAAAGTATGCTTGTAAATTCCCAACGTAAATTCCAAAGGTTGGGATACCCATGGATGGTTGGTACTCTGACCCCAGCTTGAAAAGCTAGGATATTAACTCCAGAATTATAATCAAAGGTTGGAGACATGCCCCCCCAAGCTTCAATTCATTCACCGACTTTGAGGTTGTCGCCAATTTATGTACTAGATGGAGAAAAAGGATACAGGTGGATGAAATGAAGGTTCAAATACGAGACCTAATGAAAGACTCGACTATACATCTACGAGATCTAGAGAAAGACTCGACCTGACGGGAGAGGTGACTGCTTCATTTTTTAACGAACTTGACACAGGAAAAGAACTATTCTCAAGGTTTCGGGTTCAATCCCCAGATATCTGTTTCATTTTTTAACAAGCTTGCCACAGATCAGCAAAAACTATGCTCAAGACCTTTGTTTCATTTTTTAACGAGCTTGTCACAGAGAAGAGAAACTATGCTCGTAGCTTATGTTTCATTTTTTAACGAGCTTGCCATAGAGAGGAAAACTATGCTCATAGATTTTGTTTCATTTTTTAACGAGCTTGTTACAGAGAGGAAAACTATGCTTGTAGACTCTTCCTGATAATGGCTTCCAAGAGGATAACGCTCTGGAAGGACACCATATCATGGGACAAAACTCTGCCATGGCTTCCAAGAGATCTTCACAGGTTGGAAGAACAATGCTCCAGAAGGAACACATGTTGAGGGTCGCGTCAAGGGTAAGGAGATCATGCTTTAAAGACCCTACAGAAGATATCACCATGTCAATTTCTAGATCTAAGTCATCCTCATCAACAACAAAAGGCATGGGAGATAACGCCAAATAATTGACCTGTGGTGGGGGCAATACCATCTGCATATAAGAACCGTTTAGGGAGGTCATTGGGTTGGTAATCAAGTCAAGAGAAATGCATGAAAGTTGATTAATAGTCACAATTCTTCCATCGTGAGGGAAAGATATCAGACGAAAAAAAGTGGACACAATAGCTTTCATGGAATAGACATAATCTCGTCCAAGGAGTAATTCAAAATCCAAGGAGTCCTGGACTACCATAACATCAATAAAGACAATTTTCCCTCCCAAAGTTACAGGAAACTGAGGAAGGATCCCTAAAGGGTGATCGGTTATTCTGTTAAAAGTGAACAAAGTCTGGGTAACCGAAATAATCTAAGGATAACCCAAAGCTTTCCAAGCAATAGAGGACAAAATACTAATAGACGAACCTTCATCTATTAACGTCTGAGGAACGTCCCGACCACAAAGTTGTACTGTAATCTTGAAAGGAATGTGAGAGGGAAGACGAGGTCCAGTTATCACACCCCAATAAAAAAGGATGGCCTCATTACTTGGAGGGGGTTTCACAGGAGAAGGAGGAATTCCCCCCGGCACGGTAGATTCTGTATCAACAAGAAAAACATGGGCATAATTGAGTTTAGTCTCTAGCGGGAGAGTAGGATCGATTGATAATGACATCAAATCGACCACTTGGGTTTCATTCTCCAACGGCAGAATGGGGTCAAAAGATGGAAATGGATTGATTGCTTGGGTTGCACTCTCTAATAGGAGAGCCAGATTGATCGAAGATGGGATCAGATCAACCACTTTGTCAACTGGTTCAACTAAGGATGTGACCAGATTGACGACATAATCAACCAGACTGACCGATGAAGGGACCAGAGAAAACACTTCGGCACTCATCAAAGGAGGAGTAGGATTGACCACGTTGGCACTCTTCAGATGACGGGTGGGACTGACCAATAACGGGACTGGATCAGTCACTTGGGTTTCACTTTTTAGATGAAAAGTGGGGTTGATCAATGACGGAACTGGATCAACTACTTTGGTTAGTGGTTCAATCGAGGATGAAACTAGATTGACCACTTGATCAACCGGAATGATGGGGGATGGAACCAGATTGACCATTCCATCAACAAACGATGGGTTGGGGGAAATCTTACAACAACCAGTTGGAATTTGAATCTTTTACAAAAGAGAAGAAGCCTCGTCCAAACGAGGACAAAGGTGAGAGTGATGATCACCTTTGCATAACATGCAAGGAAATTTGACAGTTGTCTTCTTCTTACCAAACTTAACGTCACTAACTGACAGGGTGTCACCAACATGTCTAGAAGAGGTCGATGATGTGGAGGACCACATTTCTAAGACCAGGGCAGTCCCTTAGAAAGTGGTCACCCTTACAAAGACTGTAAGGGAATTTAGGTTTCAGATTCTTCGTTTTAATCTTGTCGACCTCATCAACACTCCTAGTACGATTAATAATAGTTGGTTTCTTGGATCCAACATCTGATATGGTTGGAGTCTTGGTCCTTTTCAGGTTGTTCTTATTCTTCTCTTTATGTTTCTTCTTCTTCTTATCAACATGTCTACTTGCTTTAGAGCTTTCACTAGGAGAAGAAGGAGAAAGGGAAGGAGACTTAATGAGTGAAGAAGGCGAAAAGTCGACATGAGGTTGATGTGTTGGTGGTGTAATTACATCTGAAGCATTAGGTGCATTTGAAGCACTGGGAAGATTCGATATCACCAAAGTGGGGAACAAGCAAACCAGTAATCTGATGGTGAGTCCCGGATGACTCAGTGTGGCAATGTATGGAGGACTAATGTTTCCAAAATAAGGAAAGGTGAAAGGTTCCTCGGGACATGGGGTTCCCCCATTGGTACTCCCAGGAGTTGATGCCATTAACACTGACTCAAAATAAGGTCCACTAATTAAAACAAACAACACACACTATGAATCTAAGAAGCAAACAATCAAACAAAAACTTCCCACAATGAAACCACTAGTTGGTGATGAAATCCAACATCACGAGATCAATATAGGAAGGGGCGAGGATAGAGCGGGTAGATCAATTATGTTGGTGACCTGCTTAACAGACTTACGCCTTGGTGCAAGGCTTAAGATTCCATGCAGCAATTATGTATTTACCCTCCAAGGAGCCCGAGTGAGTTTCACCAATGTTTGTTCTAGGTACAGTGAGACTTCCCTTCATCGTCACCTTGTGTAAGACCCTGAAGATTATGGCTACTAAGGTCACCAACTCCCAGTCAACCCCTGGGCGGGTACAGTCGATAGTCCAGTCCAAACGTATGGGCAGGATAACAAGTCCAAAATCCTTTGAGAGAACTGAGGACAAGTGGACTGGCAGAACTCCAGAGGACCCCGAACGGATTCATAATTCACAAAGCACTGAGACCAAATGAAGACATTTGAATCTCAAGAAGAACCCCCAATATACGATCCGACTACTACGAATGGTTAAACCAGAGAGGAATCATCTTTGTAACTCTCCCAAACGTGACCTCGTGTGTAACCCCTGTGTAAGAGGGGGATCCTAGTAAGCTTATACAAAAATTGGATTTTCTCTATCTATTGCAAGTTGCTAAGTTTGTTTGACATCCTTGGAAAGTTATCCTTTCAACCTATTCCAAATCCCTACACCTTAAGCTAATGTAGGTTTGCCAACATAAAATGTAAAAATGTCTGATAAAGTTTAGTTTAGCGTTTTATTTTAAGGTTGTTGTTTACACAAGAGGAAAATGGAGTGGACTCAATGATGTTTTGATCGACTCTAAACAATGCAAAGAAATGAGAATGCAAATATTTCACTTCGATGAAAGCTATATTACAAGAAGGAGAAAACTTTTATCATTCCCAAATGCACAATGTCCCATTTTTTTTTATTAAACTCATCAATGTCAAGATCTTCAAGAAATAAGTCAAAGAGACTTTACACCAATATATGATTCTCCCCCCACCCCCCCCCTGACCATGAGGGAGAAATGTTTTAAGATTTTAAGACTAAAAGATGCCAAAAATCATGCAATTTTGCTACTTCAAATGCAAACTAGTTTCACTACCCAAAAGCAAGAATTCATTTATATTCTTTGTTTGATTATAATGTATAATGAAAGTAAATACAAATACTTTGATGCTCCACTACTTTCAATCAAGAGAAAGAGTCATATGTAGATTCAAAAGACACGAAGCAAAAAGGCTACAAACAAAGCATGCACTCAAGGCAGTGAGGTATGAAAGAAAACAAGTAGAAACTTGTTCTAAAAAGAAAACAATCAAAGATTCTACAACCAATCAATAATTCAAGGAGTACAATAAGATGAAAAGAAGAATCCAAGAAAAGACAGGGAGAAGGAGAAAATACCCAAAGTGTCTCGACAAAACAAGCAACTAGAAAGGGAAATTTCACATTTCTAAAAAAGGTTTCAAGATCCAATCAAGACAATAGGGAGTGATAAGCATCAACAACCAATCCAAACAACTTCACAAACCAACCATATACTTTGGGTAAAGACCTCTACAAAACAGGTTGCAAAAGACTGAAAGGAAGAAGGAAAAAACTCCCCAAAAAGAGACTAGTGCTCCCTCTCTCAAGGGGAAAGAGCGTTGAAATGATCCCTAAAACATTGTATGGGGGTGCTGGAAAAATACCAATGCTCTGGTATGGCCTTGGGGGGTCTGGGCTCTAGTCCTCTTAGAACCTCAGAAAAAGAGCCAAAAAATGCAAAAAAACTCACCCAAAATGCATAAACATTGGTGAAATTTCTAGTGAAGGTAGGAGAAGGTTAATGGATGATGACAAAATAGTAAAAGTGATCTGAAAGGTGGTAAAAGGGCATGGAAAAACCAAGGAAATACAAATAGGAGTCCTTTCCTGGCTGAGTCACCAATTTCTGTTATAGGAAAATCCCCCTACGGACAAGTGGATTTCCTCTTGAACCCTAAAATCTAAGATCAAGACATAAAGATGCTAACTTTGGTCACTAACATCCTTTTAAACCTAGATAAGATAATCTATAGAGAAGAGGAAGAAGATGTACCTTTTTACGATGTCTGTCCTTGCCCAATCCAAGTTGAGCTATGATCCCTAAGCTCTTCAACAAGTCCTGCAATCCAATCAAAGACAAAACATGCTTCCTATTCTACTATGAATAATTTGAAACTAGATCTATCCATTAAAAACAAGTTCTTGTAGGTATACACAATATTGAAAGAAACATGCCAAACACATGTTTAATGAGAACTTGATATCAATACTTATAGACCTTTGATGAAGCTACAACAACCTCTTCCAACTCTCCTTGTCCAAACCCTTGCTCAAATGATCCACAAACAAAATGACTATGCTTCACTGATTATCTTCCTTATGAGATCATAAGTTTGATGCCTTCAATCTCTCTTTCCTTATGAGATCATAAGTTTGATGCCTTCAATCTTTCTTTCCTTGTGAGATCATAAGTTTGATGCCTTCAATCTCTCTTTCCTTATGAGATCATAAGTTTGATGCCTTCAATCTCTCTTTCCTTATGAGATCATAAGTTTGATGCCTTCAATCTCTCTTTCCTTATGAGATCATAAGTTAGGTATCTCTCAATCTCCCTATTCACCATGAGAAGGCCTCCTTATATAAGCTTGGAGAGGTCTAACCGCCTTAGAGTTTCTTGGGATAGGTTGAGGATCTTTCTCCATCAGTTGTGGATCCTCCCTAAGATCCATCCTTGACCTCAATTTCTAATTAAACTAACTCCAGAGATGAGGGGGATTTTTCCCTGATTTTCCTCTGCTGCCCAAGATTTCCTCAAACATCTCAGTGCTCCCCTAGAATGGGGCACAAAGCATTGAAACGCTCCCCCAAAGGAGGTCAAGGAGCGCTAGCTCTCCCTGACAATGGGTAAGGGAGTGTTGCCCTTCAAAAATGACTTTTAAGTGGTTTTTTCCATGGTAAAAACTTTGTACTCTTCGTCAAATGACATGTCCTTCTTTTAACCAATATCTAAGGGTGTCTTCAAGTGTTCCTTGTGATGTCGTTCAAGATACGACATAGGCAAGATGACTGAATGATGTCTGTGACACTTATGGATAAAATGTGACATCTACGACACTTGTAATGACGACAATGAGTAATTTTGATGTGTAACAATAAGGTTGTGGACGAATAAAAAGACATATTCTCCTCACTTATTGGGGTACCTTTGCACTGTCAAGTCAAGCATTACATCGATTTGACCCCTAGTGCACTGCTACCCAATGGACCGGTCTATCATCACTCTCTTTTAGAAAAAGAGGAGATCAAGCGTCAGATCCAAGAACTATTCCACAAGGGGCACATCCAACCCAACTCATTGCCTTGTGGAAGCCCAACCGTGTTGGTACAAAAGAAAGACGGGACCTGGAGACCATGCATTGATTACTGGGACCTAATTAAAATCACAGTTAGGAACTGGTACCTGATTCCCTGAATCAACAATCTCCTTGATCAACTTAAGGGAGACAAATACTTCAATAAGATTGATATGAAGTCTGGCTACCATCAGGTCCCAATAGAGCATACAGATGTATGGAAGACTACCTTCAAGTCAAAAGAAGGTCATTTTGAATGGATGGTCATTACCTTTGGTTTGAAAAATGCCCCAACAACTTTCATGAGGATGATGGACGATATCTTGCAGCCTTTCACCAATTCTTTTGTAGTGGTGTATCTAGATGATAGTCTCTTCTACAACAAGACTTAGGCAGAACACTTGCAGTACATTCAATAGGTTTTTCACACTCTGTGACAACACAAGTTATATACCAACTTGCAAAAATTCTCCTTTGGCATGGACAAAGTCCACTACCTAGGATACATTATTGATGCACATGGTGTGCATGTGGATCGAAAAAAGATCTAAGTCGTCCATGAATGGCCAGCCCCAACCACGCTCATTGAGATTCATAGCTTCTTAGGCCTTGCCAATTTCTATCATAGGTTCTTGTTGTGATTATCCCATATTGCATGGGCCCTCAACCAAGTAACCAGGGGTGGTGGTAAGGAAAACTTTGTGTGGGGCCTGTCCCAAAAATAAGTGTTCATTGATATAAAGCAACACTTGTGCTCAACCCTAGTGATTTCATTACTTGACCTGCAACAAACCTTTGAAATCAAGACAAATGCTTCAGAATATGATGTCGGAACAATCCTCACTCAGCATGACCACCCTATGGCCTATCATAGTGAGAAATTATCATATGTTGTTCGTAAGTACCCTACTTATGACAAATAAATGTACTCCATTATGAAAGCATGCCTCCAGTGGAAGCATTACATTCTCGAGAATGAGACAATCATCCAAACTGATCATAAGTTGTTGTAGTTCATGCAGACACATGAAAAATTGCAGAGACATGGAAAATCGCAGAGACATGGAAAATCGCAGGCACACGGAAAATTGCAGTGATTTATTTAAATCTAAATCAACATGTAAAGGAACATTAGAACATGATTTATATTCTTCATCCATTGACTCATATGTTTCACTAGCAAGAGAAACTAAACATGGAATCAAATTATTGTTAGAGGGCTTATCTTCCAAAGGAAATCTATAACATAGATGGATAAATATGATAATAAAATTTTCAAGGGATTCATCTTCATTCTTCTTAAGCTCAAAAATTTCTCCACACAAATTATCATAATCATAGTTCTCAAAAGCATGCAAACATTTGCACATAAATTGTTCCCATGTGTGAATAGAGGTAGTAGGCAAGGTCTCACACCAACTCTTGACCTAGCCTGCAAAAGTGAGAGTGAACAACTTGAAAATGGTATTTATATCATTAATGTTATGAGAACCACAAAATTTCTAGAAATTAAAAGTATGTTCAGATGCAGATATTTCACCCTCGACATCAAATCTAATTTGTGATAAGAAATGTAAAATATTTCTAGGAGGTTTGGGAGGTATAGTACTAGAAAACACCTGCATAAATGGATTTGGGATGGATCCATTAGTAAATTAAAACAAAAATTAACATGAATGACTCTATGGGATCATCTTGTCATCTGGCCCTCCTTCTAGCATCATTTTTGTTGATGGGCCAAAATGACCCGTTCAATCAGATGAGGGAAAATGCTCGATGGCATGCCCCAATTAGACCCACTTTCGTTTGGTGTAGCATTTCTCGCTAGTTTTTGGGCCTCACTTCTGCCTAGAATTAAAATAATAAGGGGAAAGATAGTAAAATTCCGCCCAAAGAGTTCTAACTAATTCTAAGGCTAAACTAACAAAAAACTAACTAATCTAATCTAACTAATTCTAACCTATCCCAGGAGAAAAACTAAAATAATGAGCACAGAGAAAGATAACCATCAAAACCAGAAATAATTCATGTATTCTAATGGTAAATGAAAGCAATAATGCTACAAATGTATAGAAAAATAGTTGCACAATACATTTATAACATCATTTATGTACCCATGAAGAACCATGTGACAACATAAGTAAACAACACAGAGTGCAAAAAACATTCATACAACATAATCCTATCTAGTCAAGAAAAAGATAAATGGATCAAGGGTAGTCTCTAATACATCCATCAAAGCCACAAATTTCCTTAAGACCTCTACTCTTTATTCCTCAAAATTAATAGTACCATCCTTTGTTACAAAGGGCAAAAGTCCTCTCTCTATGTCATCAGTTCTCTTTTATAAGACAAGAGAGAGAATCTTCAATTCTCATCTTTGTTCGTTTCATTTTCCTTATGTTTCTTTTATCTTATTTTGAAAATGGACACACGTAAGAATTGCACAGAGAAACTAAATGGACTCATGAGTCGTTATTTTTTCCTTGGACAATTTATAAGTGATATATGTTTAAAACACTCATTGCCTCCGTCTGTTTTCATTATCTTTTGTTTTTCAGACGTTTTTGGGTGTTTTTGGCTTCACCCTGCAAAATGTGATCATTGTGTCTTATTCTTCTTTATATTATCTTTCCGTTGAGATATTGTTGGCTCAATTTCGTTGCTTGTATCTCAAGATATGATGATTTGAAGTCAACATACCCGATTTTTCATATGAATTGGGGTTCCGATTGTATTTTTCATTTTTAGGCCATTTTTGCTTTAAATATACTAGTGATTACTATACCATCATTTTCTTCACTCTTCTACCTTTCCATCGATCCCTCATGTGCCTGATTTCGTTTCTCGTAGCTCAAGATATGTCTTCTTGAAGTTGGTATGACCAATTTTCCCCCCAAATTCATGGATGTCTATTTTCTATATTTATGTCATCCTTTGTCATATTTATGGCCTATATAATTGTACCAATGGGTTCCTCTATCCAATACCTTTCCAATGAGGTATCATGGGCCTCATTCTAATACATGTAGTAAAAGTTATGGCCATTTGAAACTTTTCACTCAGCGGTTGTTGATTTAGCTTGCGGGCGAATCTGGACCATTGATCTTCTTCCTGGAAAAAAAAACATCCCACACGTATGAGAGAGTTAAACGCTTAGCTATTTAAAAGATTCATCCTTTATGGATAGTCTAAATAGAACTTGAGCGGGCATGGGACTTGCGTCTTGTAGAACGTTTTTTTCCAATTTTCCTTTTTTTTTTTAAATCACAAAAATAATAAAAAATAAAAATATAATACAAAAAGAAAAAAATAGAAAAAAAATATTTAGAGAGTTAAAAATGAAATTTACCCCTAATCAATCCAAAATGATATTTACAAAAATTATCCTACCCTCAGTTAGATTTGAAGTTGTGACCTGCGAGGATGAAACACACATTTTTAACAAATAGACCAATTCACATTCCTTATTTAACTATCCTATGAAAAACTAATTAATCTACAAAAACTAAAAAGGAATTTAAATAAATAAAAAATAAAATTAAATAAATAAATGAATGAATAATAAATAAATAAATAAATGAATAAAATACATGAATAAATAAAACTAAAAATATAAATATAAATAAATAAATAAAAATAAAAATAAATAAATAAGATATATATATATATATATATATATATATATATATATATATATATATATATATA
>JZKD02S1062203.1:150017-185091 GCA_000966675.3 Picea glauca | reverse complement strand
CCCTTTTGATGTGCTGTGGAGTTAATCCTTGTGCCATGGATGATTGTTTTTCTGTGTTGATGATGTTGAGTTCTTGTCGCCCTGTGCGGACGAAATTTCAGTGATAACACTTATTTCTCGCAGCCTGATCAGGGAAAAGGAAATGTTGAACAAATGAATGTTTTTGAGCGAATGCGAGGCTAAATCCAGTGGGAAGAAACTTGGAAGCCACCACCTATTCAATGGTTTGGAGTCAGCCAATGAGGGGAGACGCGTGGATAGTTTGGAGTTTTGGAGTTGGTGAGTGGGGTGACGCGTGGAGGAAGAAGATTTGTTAAGAGTTAAAGGACAGATGGCAATTTTTGATTTGTTGTTGACAAAGGAGGAAGGGAGCAGAGGAAGGTGAGTGGGGTGATGCGTGGAGGAAGAATATTTGTTAAGAGTTAAAGGTTAGATGACAATTTTTGATTTGCCATCGACAGATGATGAAGGGAGGATTTCCATTGTGACATTGAAGCCAGATAACCAAAGTTATAAGGTTTGAAGTGAGTGGTCCGTCCTTTATCCTCGTATAGCCTACAACCAATGAGCCCTAAATACATTGCTGGTCACAACTCTTACATAAGGTCCTGAGCCAGATGTTTGTTGAGCGAAGAGAATGGACCGTCCTTTATTCCTCTTTTTAGCCCAACTTCACAGTTCGATAGCTAACACCTCTTACGCGCCCAACTACCATAGCCAATCCTCAATCTTTCAAAGAAAGTGATGAGCCTTGCAAAAATCTCAATTCAGAGCACTCACAACTTCACTTCCAACCCTCTAATCCATTAACCTCCCAAATCACCAATTTCCCAGGTTACGATTAGGTGCCTACAATTCCATCACAACACGGGCCTAGATCTATTTTTAGGGGCACAATTGGTGGTGTAATTCACTACCTGTTCATCGCCAAATCATCGATGTTAAGGTTTTATGCATCTCTTGGTCATAATTGAGTAATCATCTCAGAAGGCATGGCTTATGTAAGGTAGGGGGTTCGGGGTTCTCCCCAAGACTCCATCAAATGCTATCGCTTTATGTAGCACATTCACAGTTCTGTAACGCATTCACAGTCTTGACTTTTTCTCCTTTGCATAACATTAACACACTTACGATGAGGTGCCTGTAATTCAATCACCAAAGAGGCCTAGATCTCAATTTAGGAGTACAATTGGTGTTGTGTAACACACTACTTGTGTAACCTGATCATCACCAAATCCTCGATTCTAAAGGCTTTCTTTCCATCCCACCCAGTAGGAAACAAATGTTCCATAGCGTTAAGTGAAGTCGAGATATAGTTTGATGCCTCTGTTTTTGTTGAGATCAAGGGTTGAGGGTCGAGGTCAAGGGCCAAGGTTTCTTATTTCTCATAGCCTGATTAGGGAAAAGTAAACACTGAACAAATGAATGTTGAGGAGCGAATGCAGGGATAAAGCCAGTGGGAAGAAACTTGGAAGCCACCGCCTATTCAACAATTTGGAGTCGGCATGTGAGGGGAGACGCGTGGATAGTTTGGAGTTTTGGAGTTGGTGAGTGGGGTGATGCTTGGAGGAAGAAGATTTGTTAAGAGTTAAAGAACAGATGGGGTGATGCTTGGAGGAAGAAGATTTGTTAAGATTTAAAGGATAGATGGCAATTTTTGATTTGTTATCGACAGAGGAGGAAGGGAGGAGAGGAAGGTGAGTGGGGTGATGCGTGGAGGAAGAAGATTTGTTAAGAGATAAAGGTTAGATGACAATTTTTGATTTGCCATCGACAGACGATGAAGGGAGGATTGCCATTCACAAGCTTGCAAAATTGCACAGTAACCTTGCAGATAACCTCCTCCACTTCTCAAATGGAGAAATTACACAGTAATCATTCCAAATTCACGACCTCCTCGACTTCTCAAATGAAGAAATTGCATATTAACAGTTCCACATAGATGACCTCCTCGACTTCTCAAATGGTGACATTGAAGTCCGGTAACCAAAGTTACATGGTGACATTGAAGCCCGATAACCAAAGTTATAAGGTTTGAAGTGAGTGGTCCGTCCTTTATCCTCGTATAGCCCACAACCAATGAGCCCTAAATACATTGCTGGTCACAACTCTTACATAAGGCCCCGAGCCAGATGTTTGTTGAGCGAAGAGGATGGCCCATCCTTTATTCCTCTTTTTATCCCAACTTCACAGTTCGATAGCTAACACCTCTTACACGCCCAACTACCATAGCCAATCCTCAATCTTTGAAATAAAGTGACTAGCCCTGCAAAAATCTCAATTCAGAGCACTCACAACTTCACTTCCATCCCTCTAATACATTAGCCTCCCAAATCACCAATTTCCCAGGTTACGATTAGGTGCCTACAATTCCATCACAACACGGGCCTAGGTCTCTTTTTAGGGGCACAATTGGTGGTGTAATGCACTACCTGTTCATCGCCAAATCATCAATGTTAAGGTTTTATGCAACTCTTGGTCATAATTGAGTAATCATCTCAGAAGGCTTGGCTTATGTAAGGTAGGGGATTCGAGGTTCTCCCCAAGACTCCATCAAATGTTATCACTTTATGTAGCACATTCACAGTCTTGACTTTTTCTCCTTTGCATAACATTAACACACTTACGATGAGGTGCTTGCAATTCAATCACCAAAGGGGCCTAGATCTCAATTTAGGAGTACAATTGGTGTTGTGTAACACACTACTTGTGTAACCTGATCATCACTGAATCCTCAATTCTAAAGGCTTTCTTTCCAGCCCACCCAGTAGGAGACAAATGTTCCATAGCGTTAAGTGAGGTCAATATATAGTTTGATGCCTCTGTTTTTGTTGAGATCGAGGGTTGAGGGTCGAGGTCAAGGGACAAGGTTTCTTATTTATCATAGCCTGATTAGGGAAAAGTAAACACTGAACAAATGAATGTTGTGGAGCGAATGCAGGGCTAAAGCCAGTGGGAAGAAACTTGGAAGCCACTGCCTATTCAACAATTTGGAGTCGGCATGTGAGGGGAGACGCGTGGATAGTTTGGAGTTTTGGAGTTGGTGAGTGGGGTGATGCTTGGAGGAAGAAGATTTGTTAAGAGTTAAAGGACATATGACAATTTCTGATTTTCCATCGACAAACGAAGAAGGGAGGATTGCCATTCATAAGCTTGCAAAATTGCACAGTAACCTTGCAGATAACCTCGTCCACTTCTCAAATGGAGAAATTACACAGTAATCGTTCCAAATTCACGACCTCCTCGACTTTTCAAATGGAGGAATTGCATAGTAACAGTTCCACATAGACGACCTCCTCGACTTCTCAAATGGTGACATTGAAGCACAGTAACCAAAGTTACAGGGTGACATTGAAGCCCGATAACCAAAGTTATAAAGTTTGAAGCGAGTGGTCCGTCCTTTATCCTCGTATAGCCCACAACCAATGAGCCCTAAATACATTTCTAGTCACAACTCTTACATAAAGTCTCAGGCCAGATGTTTGTTGAGCGAAGCGAATGGCCCGTCTTTTATTTCTCTTTTTATCCCAACTTCATTGTTCGATAGCTAACACCTCTTACACGCCCAACAGGTGGGACGTGGAGAATTCACTCGATTTGGGTCGACAAATCCTTTGTTCTTCGTTGACGAGATCGGAAGGGAAAAGAGATTGGAAGCAGAGACTAGGCTTTTAGAATTGGAAACCGCACATGAGAGCATGGTCAATGAAGCAGGAGGAGGTAGAGTAGACATGGTGGAGGCATTCATGGCCTCGTCTTCATTGTCATCGTTTTTGGCGGAGTACCTGCATGGAGCAACGCAGACTGGGACCTGAACGGTTCATTCAATCAGGAGACAATGGAATGTGGGAAGATTTGGAGCTTAGATTTTCTAAAAGCACAAGGTGAAGGTGATTATCCTGGAGCTGACAATGTGGGAAGATGTGATTATCCTAGACTCTGGAGCTGGCAATGTGGGATGATTTGGAGCTGAGGATTTTCTGTGGAAATTGAAACATCTCACAGATAGATAAAGGCTAACAAAATATGTCCTTTGTACTCTATGAGATTCCTCACAGAACCATGTAAATCTCTAAACATGAGTGGTACCGTCCACTATTTCTATGGATCCTAATTAAAAAATGACCCAATTGCTCGAACTATATATAAATTAACGTAAGTACCCGACCTCTATATAAATTAACGTATGTGTGGCACCATATATATGGGGTTTTGGCAACTGAAACTATAAGATTTCAATGTCATCTAAACACATCATTTCTCGTATCCCTCAGGACTTTTAGAAAGATTTGGAAGAGAATAGAAGTAAAAGAAAGGGAACAAGGCTCTTTTTGCATCACAAAAATGCAAGCCAAAATGTCAAAACAACCTTGCCACCCATTTTCATTAAGACGCTGTAGGAATGTGACCAGGATAATTCTGCAATTGATTAAATACCCATGTAAGATGTGACAGAATAGATATCATTGATGGAGTTCATCATGACCAAGGACTCCAGTCTATTGAATTGAAAATGTTAAACTAAATTAGAGGGCCTGGTTGGGCTCTAAGACTTACCTAAACTTGAAGCCTGAATTGGCTCAGACTTAAAATTAGACTACAAGCCTCAATTGGGTGCATGTTTAGCTCTATGTACAATAAAAATCAAACTGCGTTGTGGCAAACCCAAATTGCAAAACAATATAAGGTATAGGAAAAACTAATGAAAGCAACACAATATATTTGGGTGTTCATGATAATATGGGTTCTGCAATCATTTGAATCCAGCTACAAATCCAAATACAATTCCAATCTCACAGGTAGGGTAAGAACCTGTTCATATAGATCCTAGGCAAAACCCATGTAACCCAAATATTTGGGTGCTCAATGAAAGAAACACAAAACTGTTGGCAGATCTTCATTCTCAATGAAAGAATGAATGAATTCAAACAAAAAATTGACATAGAAGAACATATCAAGCGAACCTTGATCGCTACCGATGAGATAATAGGAATTTTTAAAATGAAATAAATACTTGGAATGCCATCTCTATCAATCTGGGATCTTTTAAATATTCTGGAAACCGATTAAAATCCCAAATACGAACTCCGAAAGGAAACCAATTCGATTCAAAATAATTATACCAAGTGGGTCAAGAGCACAAGAATCCCAAAGGCCGACTTAAAACAACTCCTGAACAAAGCATCTCTCTATCCCTCAATAAGCTGAAGATCGCAAGGCTCTAGAACACTATGTCGTCATCCAACTTTAAAAAACCAAAAATGTTTAATTATTTGTGGCTGAAACAATCAAAACTAATCCAAAATTTATAGCAAAATTTTAGACAAAATCACTTAGTAAAACCAGGGTAATTTTTTGAATATGACTCTACTGCAAACTGGATTGAAAAGGACAACGACCATCAGTATACAAATCCATAATCATCTTCATTAACACAATATTCATCATCATCTTCATTACTTAATGAAATTAACATAAACAAATGCATAATCATACATACTTAGATATATATCGTGAATATACTCATTAGAATAAATTCATAAGCAATTTTTGTCGTTAGGAGAGGACGAGAATCGACCTTCTGGCTTAGTCGCTCAATGACCCACATTGCAATCTTTGAACTGGAGCCTTATAGGCCTCAGATTAATCCCTGGCCATCCGATCGAATCCATCCAGGTTCTCTATCCCCAAAGAGAGAAATGGGAGGCAATCCATCTCGGTTCTCTATCACGGTTTCCTCAAATTCCAACGAAGGCTTCCGGTATATCAGAATGGAGCCCGATGGGAACATAAAGCTTTATTTGGAGACGCCATCGAGATTCATTATTGAGAAATATTTCTTTGTCGATTTATTCAATGATATATGACGGCTTCCCAATTACTGCAACACCTATGGTAGCTGCAACAATACTGGAGAGTGGTGCACCAGTCCAGTGTCGTTAAATGGAGTGGCAAGAAGCAATGATAATGCATGGATTTCCATTCATAAGCCTAGGAAATTCCACAGTAACCTTGGAGATCACCTCCTCCACTTCTCAAATGGAGAAATTACACAGTAATCGTTCCAAATATACAACCTCCTCGACTTCTCAAATGGAGAAATTGCATAGTAACCGTTCCACATAGATGACCTCCTCGACTTCTCAAATGGTGACTTTGAAGCCCAATAACCAAAGTTATAGGGTGACATTGAAGCCCAATAACCAAAGTTATAGGGCTTGAAGCGAGTGGCCCATCCTTTATATTCGTATAGCCCACAACCAATGAGCCTTAAATACATTGCTGGTCACAACTCTTACATAAGGTCTTGGGCCAGATGTTCGTTGAGCGAAGCGAGTTGCCCGTGCTTTATTCCTTTTTTTAGCCCAACTTCACAGTCCGATAGCTAGCACCTTTTACTCGCCCAATTACCATAGCCAAACCTAAAACTTTTAAAGAAAGTGCCTAGCCCTGCAAAAATCTCAATTCAGAGCACTCACAACTTCACTTCCAACCCTCGAATCCATTAACCTCCCAAATCACAAATTTCCTAGGTTACAATTAGGTGCCTACAATTCCATCACAACAGGGGCCTAGATCTCCTTTTAGGGGCACGATTGGTGTTGTGTAATGCACTACCTGATCATATTCAAATCATCGATCTTAAGGTTTTATGCAGCTCTTGGTCATAACTCAGTAATCATCTCAGAAGGCTTGGCTTATTAAGGAAGGGGGTTCGGGGTTCTCCCCGAGACTCCATCAAATGTTATCCCTTTATGTAACAAATCCACAGTTGTGTAATGCATCCGTAGTCTTGACTTTTTATCCTTTGCATAACATTAACACACTTATGATGAGGTGCTTGCAATTCAATCACAAAAGGGGCGTAGATCTCAATTTAGGCGCACAATTGGTGTTGTGTAACATATTACTTTTGTAACCTGATCATCACCGAATCCTCGATTTTGAAGGATTTCTTTCCAGCCCACCCAGTAGGAGACAAATGTTTCGTAGCGTTAAGTGAGGTCGAGATATAGTTTTCTACCGCTGTTTTTGTTGAGATAGAGGGTTGAGGTGAAGGGCCCGAGTTTCTTATTTATCGCAACCTGATTAGGGAAAAGGAAACGTCGAACAAATGAATGTTTTGGAGCGAATGCGGGGCTAAATCTAGTGGGAAGAAACTTGGAAGCCACCACCTATTCAACGGTTTGGAGTCAGCCAGTGAGGGGAGACGCGTGGATAGTTTGGAGTTTTGGAGTCGGTGAGTGGGGTGACGCGTGGAGGAAGAATATTTGTTAAGAGTTAAAGGACAGATGGCAATTTTTGATTTGCTATCGACAGAGGAGGAAGGGAGGAGAGGAAGGTGAGTGGGGTGATGCATGGAGGAAGAATATTTGTTAAGAGTTAAAGGTCAGATGACAATTTTTTATTTGCGATCGACAGACGATGAAGGGAGGATTGCCATTCATAAGCTTGAAAAATTGCACAATAACCTTGCAGATAACCTCCTCCACTTCTCAAATGGAGAAATTACACAGTAATCGTTCCAAATTCACGACCTCCTCGACTTGGTCATAAATGAGTAATCATCTCAGAAGGCTTGGCTTATGTAAGGCAGGGGGTTCGTGGTTCTCCCCGAGACTCCATCGAATGTTATCCCTTTATGTAGCACATTCACAGTTCTGTAACGCATTCACAGTCTTGACTTTTTCTCCTTTGCATAACATTAACACACTTACGATGAGGTGCCTGCAATTCAATCACCAAAGGGGCCTAGATCTCAATTTAGGAGCACAATTGGTGTTGTGTAACACACTACTTGTGTAACCCGATAATCATCGAATCCTTGATTCTGAAGAATTTATTTCTAGCACACCCAGTAGGAGACAAATGTTCCATAGCGTTAAGTGAGGTCGAGATATAGTTTGATGCCTCTGTTTTTGTTGAGATCAAGGGTTGAGGGTTGAGGTCAAGGGCCAAGGTTTCTTATTTCTCGTAGCCTAATCAAAGAAAAGTAAACATCAAACAAATGAATGTTGTGGAGCGAATGCAGGGCTAAAGCCAATGGGAAGAAACTTGGAAGCCACCACCTATTCAACAATTTGGAGTCAACATGTGAGGGGAGACGCGTGGATAGTTTGGAGTTTTGGAGTTGGTGAGTGGGGTGATGATTGGAGGAAGAAGATTTGTTAAGAGTTAAAGGACAGATGGAAATTTCTGATTTTCCATCGACAGAGGATGAAGGGAGGAGAGGAACCTCCCCTTAAAAAATGCCTTTGACATAATTATTTTTGAGGGCTTCACATTCCAACACAAATTATTGTGTTGAGAGTAGATGGGAAAATGAGATTAGTGACCAAGGTTGGACTTTCAAAACCAATTTACCAGTTACAAAATTTCACGGTTATATTTTTCCTTGACTTTATGACATTGGGAGTGGTGTTAGGTAAGTATAAATACAAAAAGATTATATGTAGTAGAGAATATTTGGTCTGTTTCGTCATATGCTCTACATACTTCATACCAAAATAAATCACATGCAATTAATTAACCGTGTTATGTCAATTCTCTCCATGTAATCGTGTTCTGCCAACTTTTCCGCGGCTTTGAATCGCTTTATGGAATCTTTAATTTCAAAATTTATAGAATGTTTGAATGCCTTGCTATGCTATCCATAGGGTATACTATCCATAGGGTATACTTTTAGGAGATTGTAATCTTTAATTTCAAAATTTATGGAATGTTGGAGAGTATATTTAATACCTTGCTATCCATAGGGGATACTTTAGGAGATTGATTGATTGAGTTCTGAAATAGTAGTTTTATTTGTGAGTTTTAATAATTTTTATGCTATGCACAACCCTCAAGTGGAACGAACATGATATAGAATCTTACCCAACTTCTTCTGCATATACACTTTGTGGAGTTGTGAAAACATTGCATTCTTTGCATTTTCTATTGCATTAATGTTTTAAAATAAGATTTCTTATATTAAATTTAGATGAAGCGACGTTTTAACAACACATGGGCCAAATGTTTTTTTAACTTTCTGCTTTAAGATTTATTTTTCATTTAACAACACGGACATGGAGTATAAGGGACTTGAAAACCATAAATTCAAATGAAATGAAATCCAAATACAACCGAAAAGGAGGGTGAAATGAAATTTGGGAGCAATTATGCATGCGGGTACGAATCACACGACATGTGATCTGCACGTGGAATTCCAATAAGTGGCAGACACAAATGAAATGAGAGGGAAAATCGAGATAAAAACACACCGAAGCGAGAGCCTGAAGGACACGAGTTCTAGACACAGTGCGAGTCCGAAGAAATCTAGAATTTTAACAGGTGGGTGATCTGGGTTTTCAATAGGTGGGATGTGGAGAATTCACTCGATTTGGGTCGACAAATCCTCTGTTTTTCATTGATGAGATCAGAAGGGAAAAAAGATTTGAAGCAGAGACTAGGTTTTTAGAATTGGAAACCGCACATGAGAGCATGGGCAATGAAGCAGGAGGAGGTAGAGTAGACATGGTGGAGGGATTCATGGCCTTGTCTTCATTGTCGTCGTTTTTGGTGGAGTACCCGCATGGAGCAACGCAGACTGGGACTTGAATGATTCATTCAATCAGGAGACAATGGAATGTGGAAATATTTGGAGCTTAGAGTTTCTAAAATCACAAGGTGAATGTGATTATCCTGGAGCTGGCAATGTGGGAATATGTGAGCAATGTTGAAAGATGTGATTAGCCTAGACTCTGGAGCTGGCAATGTGGGATGATTTGGAGATGAGGATTTTCCGTGGAAATTGAAACATCTCGCAGATAGATAAAGGCTAACACACTATGTCATTTGTACTCTATAAGATTCCTCACAGAACCATGTAAATATCTAAACATGAGTGGTACCATCCACTATTTCTATGGATCCTAATTAAAAAATGACCCAAGTGCTCGAACTATATATAAATTAACGTAAGTACCCGACCTCTATATAAATTAACGTATGTGTGGCACCATATATATGGGGTTTTGGCAACTGAAACTATAAGATTTCAATGTCATCTAAACACATCATTTCTCGTATCCCTCAAGACTTTTAGAAATATTTGGAAGAGAATAGAAGTGAAAGAAAGGGAACAAGGCTCTTTTTGCATCACAAAAATGCAAGCCAAAATGTCAAAACAACCTTGCCACCCATTTTCATTGAGACACTGTGGGAATGTGACCAGGATAATTATGCAATTGATTAAATACCCATGTAAGATGTGACAGAATAGATATCATTGATGGAGTTCATGATGACCAAGGACTCCACTCTATTGAATTGAAAATGTTAAACTAAATTAGAGGGCCTAGTTGGGCTCTAAGACTTAACTAAACTTGAAGCCTGAATTGGCTCAGACTTAAAACTAGACTACAAGCCTCAATTGGGTGCATGTTTAGCTCTATGTACAGTAAAAATCAAACTGCGTTGTGGCAAACCCAAATTGCAAAACAATATAAGGTACAGGAAAAACTAATGAAAGCAACACAATATAATTGGGTGTTCATGATAATATGGGTTTTGAAATCATTCGAATCCAACTACAAATCCAAATACAATTCCAATCTCATAGGTAGGGTAAGAACCTGTTCATATCGATCCTAGGCAAAACCCATGTAACCCAAATATTTGGGTGCTCAATGAAAGAAACACAAAATTGTTGGCAGAGCTTCATTCTCAATGAAATAATGAATGAATTCAAACAAAAAATCGACATAGAAGAACATATCAAGCAAACCTTGATCCCTACGGATGAGATAATATGAATTTTTAAAACGAAATAAATACTTGGAACACCATCTCTATCGATCTGGGATCTTTTAAATATTCTGGAAACCGATTAAAATCCCAAATACAGACTCCGAAAGGAAACCAATTCGATTCAAAAGAATTATACCAAGTGGGTCGAGAGCACAAGAATCCCAAAGGCCGACTTAAAACAACTCCCGAACAAAGCATCTTTTTATCCCTCAATAAGATGAAGACCGCAAGGCTCTAGAACAATTATCTTACGAGCTAGAACCCTTTTGAAGAGCCTCGACAGATTTAAAATTCGATCACTGGATGCCATCTTCTCCTCCTGCACGTGTAATTGAAACAAAATTTTTAAATTCGAATCCTTCTAATTGCATTCAATGGAAATTTCACATTCTATTATCCATTCGTTTTACTCGCATTCAAAGGAAATTCCCACTAGAGGCAACAAAAACCCTCCCACCTCCCATCCATTGTTATGGTGATTGGACAATGTGGAAAAAGACAATTATTCAACTACTAGTTAGTGTTAGACAATTTATAAAGATGATATCTTTTATGCTTTAGGTTTAAATAACTAAATCTTCTTAGATATCTTTTTAAAATAACTTTAGATATCTTCTTAAAATAACTAAATCACATGGTGGTTGTAAAGCATTAAATGCTTTACATGTTGAGGTGCTCATTGTTGCATACAAATTAGTTTTGGATTAATTTGGACAATGTTATGGTGAGGCAATGCTATGGTGATTGGACAATGTTAGGAGAGGCATTTCCTAGTAGAAGCAACAAAAACCCTTCCACCTCCCATCCATTGTTATGGTGATTGGACAATGTGAAAAAAACAATTATTCAACTATTCGTTAGTGTTAGACAATTTGTAAAGATGATATCTTCTTAAAAGATGCTTTAGGTTTAAATATAAGAATGTAGAGTTCATAAAAATGTAATTATACAATTTATTTAATGCAATCAATTATGGTATTTTAGATGAAATGGCCTCTCTTTTAAGAGTTTAAGGTTTAAAGTGGTCATGGTGCTTAAATATTGAATTGAATTAAATTTTTATTATTTCAAGACTTTTGTAATGTTAGTGTTGAAGTCAATATAAACAAAAATAAATTTATTTCAAGAATTAGTGTTAGTATTCCAAGAATTTATTGTAATTAACTATTATAAATAAGCATGATAATTTTTAAATTTTTTTCTCTATATTATCATATAATAAATAAATAAATATTATGAAATAAATATTGTTAAAATTATAATTTTAGATTATTAAAATTATATCTTTTAATAAAAAACAAATTTAATATATTTAAATTATACAATATTAACATTTTATTTTTTAAAAAAGAGTTTGAGATTCAAATAATTTGGAAATGGATGCATCAGAAACTGTTTTTTGCTGGCATGCTTTTCTATTAAAGTACAGAAAAGAAAAAGCAAAAAGAAGGTAACGATTAATGACTGGCTATTTTTGCGTGTGATGCAAGTTGTCTCAAGGCAACGAGAGAGATTTTTAGAGAGTATTTATAAGTTCTTTCGGGTACTGATTGAGCCTGTGCTTGCTTGGATCTTGAAGTTGTCCCTGCTTGGATGTGTTGGATGTGTGTGAGATGCAGTTATTTTTCTTTTGATTTAAAGTTGCATTCTCTAATATCTTTATCTGTGTATTTTAGGTTTATATGTCTTGTATTTTGTTTGCGTGTGATGCAAGCAAGTTGTCTCAAAGGCAGTAGGTGGGAATTTTAGAGAGTATTTGTAAGTTCTTCACGATAGTGATGAGCTTGTGCCTGCTTGGATCTTGAAGTTGTCCCTGCTTAGATGTGTGTGAGATGCAGTTCTTTTTCATTTTTTCATTTGTTTCTGTTTAAAGTTGCATTTTCTAATATTTATCTGTGTATCTCTTGTATTAGAGATTTCTACTCAGTTTATGCTTCCTTTTTTCTGCAATTCCTTTTAATAGCTAGAAATTTTTGAGAATATTGAAATGTATGTTTACTCAAGGAATCGTTCATTTATTTATAGAAGTTGAACTTAGAAGATTAGTTTGTCAATTTCAACTTCTTTTTTAAATGCAATGCTCATCAATAGCCTACAAAACCATGTAATTCACATGCAACAAATTCAAGAAATTGTGCGCTCAATTTTTCTTTGTTTCTATTTCCCATGATTTGTCTTCACCCTTTTCTTTCTCTGCAGAACCTTTCGAAGTCAAATTCTGCCATGATTACCAATGCTACCCAACCACTTCATTTAATTTTTACTTATTTTGAGTCATTTGGTGCATTTTCTTCTTTATTCTACTCCCTGTTATATGTCTGAATTCTGTTTTTGAATGCCTGTTGTCTGTTTTCTTTTCGTCATATTTCAATGTTCAGGTGTGTAGTTGATGTCGGAATAACAGTAATGAAAATTGTTTCCACAGATTATCTGTTTTTCATTTACAACTTATTTTGTTGTTGATTCTACTCCCTATTATTTGTCAAATGTTCCATGTTTTTGAATGCCCATTCTCTGTTTTCTATAGCTATGTCAAGTTGTATGGTACATGTATGAATAACAATAATACAAATTGTTACCATTGATTATGGGTTTCCTTTTTGCAATTTTGTTTCTCTGTAACCCTTAATTTCCATGACACACTTGAATAAAAATTCAGCAGAACATTGGAATGGTTACTCTGGAAGCCGTTGTTGATTTTCTAATTGAAATTTATTGCGGTGCCTAAGTATGTAAATTCAATTGTTTTTACGAAAGCATCTCATGCATTTTCTTTCATTATGATAATTAATGTTGTATGCATTTCTGTAATCCTCGTAGTTGAATGTGTTTTCTTTTTGTTATACATTGTTGCTGATTGTCTATTCTGTACTTTCTTCTTGCTGATTATTTTCTTTATTCTATACATTGTATTGACATTCTGTACTTTCTTCTTGCTGATTGTTTTCTTTATTCTATACATTGTAATGTATATTCTGTGCTTTCTTCTTGATGATTGTTTTCTTTATTCTATACATCATATTTCTTTCATTATGATAATCAATGTTGTATTCTTTTCTGTAATCCTCTTAGTTGAATGTGTTTTCTTCTTTTGTTATACACGGTTGATGATTGTCTTGTCTATTATGTACTTTCTTCTAGTTATGTCAATGTTTATTGTTCATGATCAACGTGCTCTGTACTTTCTTTATTCTACACATAGGACACTTGCTCTTTCTTCTAACTATGTCAATGTCTACTGCTCATGATCAACGTGCTCTGTTTGAACAATAATAATGGAGTCTGTTTCACTGATTTTCTCGTTCCTCTTACAAATTCTTGATCACTGTAACCTTTAATTTTCAAGATGAATACTATCAGAAATGTATGGGAATGTTCAAATGTTTATTCTCAGAGCTATCGTTAATTTGTTGATAGAATTTAAATGCATTGCTAATCAATAGAATACAATCTAACAATTTCAGGAAATTGGTTGATTGAGTTTATTGCACGGTTTGCTTTAACTTTTCTATTTCCTGTTATTTGTTTAAACCTTTTCTTTTGGTTTACTACACATAAGTCTGCCTAAGTTATTGATTTCCTTTTTACTTAAAAGTGGTCTATGTTTATGAGTTTCTTTTTCACACTAATTCTTATTATGCGTGTCTGTGCATTCGTTGTTGTAGAATGTCTATTTTGCATTCTCTTCTAATTTTGCCCCTTTGTTTGAGCAACATTAATGGAGATCGTTTCTCCTTATTTTTTTTAATCAAATTATTCTCTGTAAGTTTTGATTCCTCCAAACTTGAGATTAGAAATTTAGTGGAATATTGGATTGTTTTCTCTCAGATCTTCTGTTAAAATGTTTCGTGGAAATTAAATTCCATGCTCATCAACAAAATAGGGGATAAATTTATGAAATTGAGAAATTCAATTTTGTATGGGTCATTCTCTATGCCCTTTGATTCAATCCCCTTTATGCGTATCCAATTCCTTCAGAGATGGAGTGCTTCCAAGATGATGAGAAAGGCTGCCTGAGTTCTTCGTGTGTCTTATGCATTACGGAGTGGTTCCAAGACGATGAGAAAGGCTGCCTGAGTTCTTCGTGTGTCTTATGCATTACTTCTTTTTGAATATTTGTTTTGTATTTTTTTCTTATCAAATGTTTATGTTTGCGTGTATGGTTCATGATGATTAACCTGTTCTCACATCTTTAAGGGAGACAGTTTATTTTCTGGTTTCTTTTTATGACTCCTATGCTCGTCAAATATTTTTAAGTGTGTCATAATATAAGCTCTTCATTTCATCCCTATTTATAAATGTCCTCTGTAACTTCTTTTATCTGTTTACTCGATGCATGTGTTGAGAAATTTTGTGGAATATTGAAATGTTTATGAAATCAATTGCAGTGCGCATCAATTTTTTTAGGAAAAGTGTGTGATAATATAAGCTATTCATTTCATCCCTATTTATAAATGTCCTATGTGTTTTTTCTCCATACTCTTTCTCATTATTTCCGTCTTTGCAGTGGATGTTGAATGCCTATTTTTTTTATTTAATGTCACATTTATATGCATCTGTTTATGAAGGAAGAATTTTTTTATTTTCTATTCTTCTTTTACAAATTCTTCTCTTCTATCATCATTCTTTGAAGAATGATGAAATTATATTTATCTTATCTAATCTATGATCTTTAATTTAGATACGGATACATGCCATTAGTAATTTAGCAAAATAGTGCAATGTTTAAGTTTTGAAAGCAACAATTAATTTATTCATGAAAATCAAATTTCATGTTTATTAGTAGAATACAATGCAATCCAGATAATACAATTTAAGGGAATTGTGAGATTAAGTTATGATCTTTAATTTAGATACAAATACATGCCATTAGTAATTTAGCAAAATAGTTAGTAATTTAGCAAAATAGTGCAATGTTTAAGTTTTGAAAGAGTTGTTAATTTATTCATGAAAATCAAATTTCATGTTTATTAGTAGAATACAATGCAATCCAGATAATACAATTTAAGGGAATTGTGAGATTAAGTTTTGCATGGATTGTTTTCTAATTCATGTGATTTGTTTTTAACACTTATTTTGCTATCCCAGGTTTCAACATCCTTAGAAGTGGAATGCTAGATGATGAGAAATGCTTCCCAAGTTCATATCCTCTTCATTAACAAGTCATATGCTATAGTTTTTTTATTATTCATGTGATCCTAACCAATAGGTGACATTACCCGAAGAAATAATTTGAGGAAATCATTTCCAACATTCTTAGAAGTGGAATGCTACCAAGATAATGAGAAATGCTTTCCAAGTTCATATCGTCTTCATTAACAAGTCATATGTTATAGTTGTTTTTAGTATTCATGTGATTCTAACCAATAGATGGCATTACTAATGACGAATGGCATTACTAATGACGAAATAATTTGAGGAAATCATGAGATAGAGTTTTGCATGGATTATTTTCTGTTTACCCCGATTTGCCCTTATGATTTTGTTGCTATGCAAAGCCCGTAGAGGTGGAATGCTGCCAAGATGATGAGAAACACTATATGTATGTTGGATTTTCATTTATGTTTATTTAGTATGGTAGATTATCAATGTTGTTCTCTCATTCAGATTTTGAGCAACATGGATGGAGTTTGATTTCTCTAAATTTTTGGTTTCCTTTTACAAATTCTTTGTAATTTTATAGTTTGCTTCGTAGTACATGTAATCTAAATTTAGCAAAGTATTAGAATGGTTAATCTCAGCTCAGTTGTTGATGTTTAAATCGAAGTTAAATGGTTTCTCACCCAGAAACATGATAGCTTAATATTAGAATGGTTAATCTCGACTCAGTTGTTGATTTTTAAATCGAAGTTAAATGGGATGCTCACCCAGAAACATGATAGCTTATAATTTTAAGAAAGGTCAAAATTGATTTACTGATATTTTGTCGTAATTATTCATTTCCTATGCAAATCTCTCTTAGTAAGAATGTTTTCAAGATGATAAGATTGTCCTCAAGTTTTTCGAGGATAGCTTATAATTTTAGAAAAGGTCAAAATTGATTTACTCATATTTTGTCGTAATTATTCATTTCCTATGCAAAGCTCTCTTAGTAGGAATTCTTTCAAGATGATGAGATTGTTGTCAAGTTTTTCGAGGCATTTTTACATGTGATGTGTTTTTTTTTTTAATTTAATTTAATTCTTTTCTAAATTAAAAAATTTACATTTTTACTCGATGCAAAATAAAAATTATTTTTTTCATGTATATGTACATATTAGGATGGGTTAAAAACTCTCATAAAATAATATAAATGCTTTAACATATTCAGGAAACCAACCTTTAATCTTTTTTAATTAAAAGTCCAAAATGAAACCAACCTTTAATCTTTTTTTTTTTAATTAGAAGTCCAAAATGAAACCCGTTTTTAATTTTTTTTTAATTAAAAGTCCAAAATGAAACCAGCCTTTAATCTTTTTTATTAGAAGTCCAAAATGAAAGGTCAAAAACTAAGGAGGAAAAGTCTTTTTCTAATTAAACTCAATATACTCCCTACACAGGTTTCCATAAGGGCTAATGGTAGATTAGGATTTGGATTTCCAATATTTATGCTAATTGCTATCATTTATCATTTATGACATTGTATTCTTTGTTGGATGTCTATTTTATATTTTCTTTTAATGATATGCTATCATTTATGACATTGTATTCTTTGTTGGATGTCTATTTTGTATTTTCTTTTAATGATATGCTATCATTTATGACATTGTATTCTTTGTTGGATGTCTAGTTTGTATTTTCTTTTAATGATATGCTATAATTTATGACATTGTATTTTTGTTGGATGTCTAGTTTGTATTTTCTTTTAATAATATGCTATTATTTATGACATTGTATTATTTATTGGATGTCTATTTTATATTATTTTTAATAATATTTCTATGTTTATGTGTATGCTTTGTGAACACTGTATTTTTTATTTGAAGAATATGAACTCATAAGTTTTCATTAGTTTTTCTTGGTTTCTTTACATATTATTTTGTCTGTAATATTTAATTTCAAAATTTATTATGGAATGTTGAAGAGTATATTTAATGCCTTGCTATGCGATCTGTATTTCTGGGTTTCTTTACATATTATTTTGTCTTTACATATTATTTTGTTTGTAATCTTTAATTTCAAAATTTATGAAATGTTGAAGAGTATATTTAATGCCTTGCTGTGCTATCCATCGAGGATACTTTTAGGAGATTGTTTGTAATTTTTAATTTCAAAATTATGGAATGTTGGAGAGTATATTTAATGTTGTCCTATCCATAGAAGATACTTTTAGGAGATTGTTTGATTGAGTTCTGAAATAGTAGTTTTCTATTTCCTATTATTTGTGAGTTTTAATAATTTTTATGCTATGCACAACTCTCAAGTGGAACGAACATTATCCATATTTATGGGTTTCTTTACAAATTATTTTGTTTGTAATTTTTAATTTCAAAATTTATGGAATGTTGAAAAGTATATTTAATGCCTTGCTATGCTATCCATAGGGGATACTTTTAGGAGATTGTTTGTAATTTTTAATTTCAAAATTATGAAATGTTGGAGAGTATATTTAATGTCGTGCTATCCATAGGAGCTGCTTTTAGGAGATTGTTTGATTGAGTTCTGAAATAGTAGTTTTCTATTTCCTATTATTTGTGAGTTTTAATAATTTTTATGCTAGGCACAACTCTCAAGTGGAACGAACATGATAAGGAATTTTACCTAACTTCTTCTTCATATACACTTTGTGGAGTTGTGAAAACATTGCATTCTTTACATTTTTTGTTGCATTAAAGTTTTAAAATAAGATTTCTTATATTAAATTTAGATGAAACTGAAAGAGTATAGATAATTCAAACCCTATACCTCTGTTTATCTTTCCTACAACTTTTCATTGGATGTTACTTGCACACGCATAATTTATTGCAAAGTTACAATCCTAGTTGACCTCGAACAATTGCAAAGTTACATTCCTAATTCTGAATGTCAAATAAGATTTCTTATATTAAATTTAGATGAAACTCGAAGGGTATAGATAATTCAAAACCTATACCTCTGTTTATCTTTCTTACAACTTTGCATTGCATGTTACTTGAACAAGCATAATCTATTGCAAAGTTACAATCCTAGTTGACCTAGAATAATTGCAAAGTTACATTCCTAATTCTGAATGTCTTTGAATTAGTATGTCATCTTATTTTGAACTATAAATATTTTTTAGGCCTCCCATTCCATTATGGAGAATTCATATTAAGAATTTTACATCTTTAGTTAAATCTATTTGGTATATACTCTATTGTAAGACTTCAATTACTTGGATATATAAAATATGAGTGAAAGTCCATCCCTATTAATAATTTCATTTTAACAGGTCATCATGTCTACCATACACTAGAATATTCTGCAATGCCTTAAGTGTGACTACTATTTTGAATGTGTATGCTATATATGTTTAAGGTGTATTTGTTTCAAATATTTTGGTTCGTTTGTTTTTTGTGAGCCCTTTTCTTATATTTGTATTCTAATATTTGTTGAAACTAGTTTTTCATGGCTTCAAATATGTGCTAGAGTGTTAATAGTTTTTTAGTTTTTTTTAATATTTTTTTGAACAAGGCTAAATAATTTCTTTTTAGAGTTGGTTTGCATAACAAATCAAGTGATTGTGATTTCATTTAAATTTTTATCTAATTAAAACACATTTACTAAATTTACTTCTTCTTATAGATATATTATCACAATTTTTTCATGGAAGTCTTGTGTAAGCAAATGGGTTGATGCTTTTGCAGTTGATTGGAGTCTTCCAAGAATATTTGAGACTAAGAACATTTTCATCATATATGCTTTTTAGGTACTTTCTTTCCTATTTTACTTAGTTGATTGGAGTCTTCCAAGAATATTTGAGACTCATAACATTTTCATCATATATGCTTTTTAGGTACTTTCTTTCCTATTTGACTTTGTACATGTCGTTGCTTATTGTTGAATTTATTAGCCTATTTATTGGCTCATTTGGTTGAGTTTAGAAATATTAGCTTGAGTTTATAAAGCTTAGCATAACTCCCTTGGAAATTGAAACTTTTGAAAAATATATAGAGGATGAAGGAAAGGTTAATGAAGCTGAACAAGTTTTGTTGGGGTTAGTATTTTGAATATACAGTCTTCTCCCAAAGGTTAATGAAGCTGAACAAGTTTAGTTGGGGTTAGTATTATAGTCTACATTGAACTCCACTTTCAAAGGAATAAGGATTGACAATGAAAATCTATTAATATTTTTTTAGTTGATATCACCATTTAACTTTGATCATATAATTTAATTTCCAATAGTAACTTAATTTTATTTCAAACATTAAACCATAAATCAATTAGTCTTAATACTTTATTTTTTTAATTACTAAAATATTAGTTTTGAATCTTGTTGGAAATATGCTCTTTCCATTTGTGAATACTAAATAGATCATCAAATCATTTAAGTACCATGTGACCACATTTTTTTGTTCCTATGCTACTTATCAAAACTAAATCCTTAAACTACTTTTGAGTTAACATATCCAAAGTTTTAATTATCTGTAATTACTTTTTTATAATAATATTTACTTGATATGGAGTTGTGAATATTTGTAAGGAATCTTAGTTAAGAATGGAATTTTCTTTATGTAATTTGTTCTCGATATATCTTTGGACACTACCTAAGGAGTATTGTTTTTCAGAGGGGTTGTTCTATTTGAGAAGGTTCTAGTTGGGATTGTTCCATAGGTTTAAGCCCCATCAACATGCAATTTTTGATCTTATTCTTTCATCTTTGACATTTGATTTAGTAGTTGGGAAAACATGTGACTCCCAACAAACATCTTAATAGATTCTTTAATGTCTATTAACAAATCATCCTTTACTTCAATATAGTAGTCAACTTTTATGATTGTCCTTGAGAGTTCATGGCAAACTAACTAAGCTATAGGGTCTCTTAATGGGGGTGAGAGGTTTAGGGGACCATCCTCAAGTAATGGGGGGTGAGAGGTTTAGGGTACCATCCTCAAGGCTTCAAACTAAGCTATGGGGACTCTAGATTAATAATTTGCTAAAGTGGCAAGGTACAATAGTGATAGGAAACCCACTTGGGAAAGTGGATCTTGGTTGACAAATTAACTAAGAAGTTTCCATCCCTATAGCTCATTTGAAAACCATGTGTGAGCATTTGCATGGTGAATCTCTTGAAAATGAAAGAAAAAATATTCTCTAGTGAGGTTTCAAAATCATACCTATCATAATGCCCAAGCTAGTGAGGTTTCAAAATCGTATCTATCATAATGCCCAAGCTAGTCGTGGGATTAATTTATACAAAATGCCCCTTTCATATGCATTTACCAACACTTAATCTAGGAATAACTTTACCTTCCCTCTTCACCTTTTTTTCCATGCTTATCATTTTGTTCAATCATCAAGTTTTTCTTTTTTCTTTTTGTTAATTTTTTTGGTTAAGTTATTAATTATTTTACATTTATATACGAAAAACATCAATTCTAACCTACACTTCTTGAATATAAACATAAGAACCTGCGATAAGTGTTTTTCTCTAGGCCTTTAAATTGTATATTTGAACCTGGGATAAGTGTTTTTCTCTAGGCCTTTAAATTGTATATTTGTGTGTTTTGCCTCTTTTTACTAATGGTTTCTTGCAAGCTAGAAACCTCTGAACATTTGGCAGCTCTAAGAAAAAGGGTTTCCCATCCATAAATGAGAACAGACACCAAAAACCATTTTTTTTTATGTTTTCCTTTTTGTTTTTGATGGATGGTTTTCTTGAAACACCCCTTGGGAGCCATTTTTGTTAACAACGACTACACGTATCTAGACAATGAATATATTATGAAGCCAAAATAAATTATGCTTCACCAAAAAAACTGCTTCTTTCCTTTCTCGGGATATGTACTATGGAATACTCTGTTGTTTTCCTGCCTCTTTCCTTTCATTTCAACCCTTACTACGAAAGATGAAATCTCGCTTCCCTTCCTTCAATGTGTAGAGGGGAGACCCTGATTTGTGTTTTTTTTGTTAACAAGAACTACAAGTATCTAGTCATTGAATATATTATGAAGCCAAAATAAATTATGCTTAAGCAATTAGAAAATATGATGATAACAATATTTGAGTTGTAAACGTAGATATTGAAAATGTATTATGAATTTAACTTAATTATCTTAAACAATTAGAAAGTATGATGAAAGAACATTTGAGTTGTAAAAGTAGATATTGAAAATGTATTATGAATCTAACTTAATTATCTTAAACAATTAGAAAGTATGATGGAAGAAAAAAGTTTGAGTTGTAAATATGTTTCACATTTGTTAGTGGGTGGTGTTTAAATGTTGGTCTAGAGGATGGCAAGATGTAGAAACAACTGTTTGTCCTCATAAAATAGTATAAATAACATTGTCTATTCATGCTCTTGTTTTCCATTTTGTGAATCTAAATTTCAACAAGAATAATACAAGGCTTGTCTTATCAATTTTTTTTGTTGTTAAATAATCTGGCTTTGGTTAAAATATGGAGGATGTTCATTTGTTTCTTTTTTTAGTTGGATTATTTGAATTTGCATTCTCTATTTTTTTTTATTCGTTTAATCTTTGTTATCTATTAATTTATTAAGATTATATTTTTTGTATTTTATTTCCACCCCAATAATTTTTTTGTATTTTATTTCCACAATAATAATTTTTTGAGATTATATGTTATGATTCCTTTTATATATTTAAATATTTTTAAGAGTTAGAAATTTAAATATATGTTTACTCAATGAATGTAACGTTTATTTGTTTATGGAAATTAAACTTAAAAGATTAATTTGTCAATTTCAAGTTCTTTTTAAAATGTAATGCTCATCAATATCCCACCACAACAATAATAAAAAGGTTTCTAATGCTTCCTTTTATAATTTTAAGAGATTTAAATGTATGTTTATTCAATGAATGGAACCGTTAATTTGTTTATGGAAATTAAACTTAGAAGATTAATTTATCAATTTCAAGTTCTTTTAAAATGTAATGCTCATCAATAAATAGCCCACCAATGTAATGCTCATCAATAGCCCCTCCATTCATTTGTTTATGGAAATTAAACTTAGAAGATTAATTTGTCAATAGAAGATTACTTTGTCAATTTCAACTTCTAAATGTAATGCTCATCAATAGCCCACCACGTACCATGTAGTATACAAGCAATGAATTTAGTTCATTTTATAATTTTAAGGGTTAGAAATTTAAATATATGTTTAGTCCATGAATGGAACTGTTCATTTGTTTATGGAAATTCAATTTAGAAGATTAATTTGTCAATAGCCCACCACATAGTACACACGAAGCAAATTTAGGAAATTGTGGGCTCAATAATTTTTCTGTTATTTCTATTTCACATGAATTGTCTTCACCCTTTTCTTGCTATCCAAGTCAAATGCTGCCATGATGATTACCAATGCTACTTAATCACTTCATTTCATTTTTACTTATTTTTGAGTGATGTGGTGCATTTTCTTCTTAATTCTACTCCCTATTATCTATCTGAATTCCCTGTTTTTGAATGCCTATTGGGTGTTTTCTTTTAGTCATATTCCATGCTCATTCTTTTAAAATGCAATGATCATCAATAGCCCGCCACATAGTACACAGGCAACAAATTTAGGAAATTGTGCGCTCAATAATTAATTATTTCTGTTATTTCTATTGTCTTCACTCTTTTCTTGCTATCGAATTGTAATGATTACCAATGCTACCTAACCACTTCATTTCATTTTTACTTATTTTTAGTGATGTAGTGCATTTTCTTCTTAATTCTACTCCCTATTATCTGTCTGAATTCCCTGTTTTTAATGCCTATTAGGTGTTTTCTTTTAGTCATATTTGATGCTCAGGTATGTAGTTGATGTCAGAATAACATTAATGCAAATTGTTTTTACAAATTATCTTGTTTTCTTTGACAACTTATTTTGTTCTCAACTCTACTCCCTGTTATTTGTCTACTCCCTATTATTTGTCAACATTCCATGTTTTTGAATGCCCATTCTCTGTTTTCTTGTTTATATTTAATTTGTATGGTATATGTATGAATAACAATAATACAAATTGTTACCATTGATTATGGGTTTCTTTTTTGCAATTTCGTTTCTATTTAACTCTTAATTTCCACGACACACGTTGGAATGGTTTCTCTAAGCTGTTATTGATTTGCTAATTGAAATTTATTGCCATGTTTAAGCATGTAAATTCAATTATATCTCACGTATTTTCTTTTATTATGATAATTAATGTAATTGAAATTTATTGCCATGTTTAAGCATGTAAATTCAATTATATCTCATGTATTTTCTTTTATTATGATAATTAATGTTGTATGTGTTTTTTTAATCCTCGTCCTTGAATGTGTTTTATTTTAGTTAGACATTGTTGCTTGAACTTGTTGGGTCATTCTTTGCTCCACCTGCCCATAATGTTGTATGCGTTTCTGTAATCCTCATCGTTGAATGTGTTTTCTTCTAGTTATAAATTGTTGTTGATTGTCTATTGTGTACTTTTTTCTAGATATAAGTTGTTGAATGTTTATTTGTTCTTTCTTCTAACTATGTCAATGTTTGTTGTTCAAGATCAACCTGCTTTGTTTGAACAATAATAATGGAGGCCGTTTAACTCATTTTATTTTTGATTCCTCATTACAAATTCTTGATCGCTAACCTTTAATTTCCAAGGTGCATACGATCATAAATATATGAGAATGTCTCAATATTTATTCTCATATCTATGGTTAATTTGTTGATGGGATTTAAATGCTTTGCTAATCAATAGAATACATTCCAACTATTTCAGGAAATTGGTTGGTTGATTGAGTAAATTGCATGGCTTGCTTTAACTTTCTATTTCTTGTGATTTGTTTTAATTAAAATTTTGCTTTGAATTTCTATTTTTTGTGATTTGTTTAAATTAAAATTTATGAAGGCTAAAATTACACAAATTACATATAGAAAATAATATTCTTATTACATTTAAATTAATATATAATATACAAATATATAGTTGGAGTTAGATCCAACTAATTCTAAATCTAGATAGAGAAGTTGAGAGAATATTTGAACAAATTCCAACTAGTTCTAACAAACCCAAACCAAATATTAATAATGGCATTTAGCCATTATTCTCAACACTCTTCCTTGATGGAGAAATGATATTTTTTGTTTTTACAATATAGAAACTACATACAATTCATATTGTAATCTTTGTCTGGTCTTCATTAGCAACTCTGATTTTTTGTTTTTACAATAGAAACTACATACAATTCATATCTGTAATCTTAGTCGGGATGGTCTTCATTAACAACTCTACCCACTCTACAATCACTAGGTTTAGCTCTTTTCTTCTCCACTCTTTCGAGCTACCTCTTGATCCATCTCTTCAGATCATAGTTGACGTTATAGCCTTTACACAGATTTATCCTATGGATACACTACCATCTGTGAAATTCCCCCGAAGAACAAATTTTGACATTTACTATGGATACACTACCATCTGTGAAATTCCCCCGAAGAACAAATTTTGACAGTTACTATGGATACACTACCATCTGTGAAATTCCCCCGAAGAACAAATTTTGACAGTTATATATAGGATAGTGATCTGATTACTGGATATTTTCAGCAATCAATCATTAAACACACATACAATAATATACACAAAGATAACCTGTAACTGATCATCTTAAAGCACCCGAAGTACAACAAGTCCCACCAACATCTCTCACAAAATGTAGACATAATCAAATCCGTGATGTGTTCTCTTGGAAACGTTAAGATTCATCTTTGTCAGGCTGGTCTTCATTAGCAACTCTACCCACTCTGCAATCACTCTTCTTTTCTTCTCCACACTTTCGAGCTACCTCTTGATCCATCTCTTCAGACCATAGTTGACGTATTTGTAGGATCAACGCGTCTTGACTACCCCAAAGTATAGCCTCTACACTGATTTATCCTATGGATACACTACCATCTGTGAAATTCCCCAAGAACAAATTTTGACAGTTATATAAAGGATATTGATCTGATTACTAGATATTTTCAACAGTCAATCATACAACTGACCTTTTTAAACACACATACAATAATATATACAAAGATAATTTGTAACTGATGATCTTAAAGCACTCGAAGTACAACAAGTCCCACTAGCATCTGATAGAATGTAGACATAATCAAATCCTTAATGTGTTCTCTTGGCACCAAAGAACGTTAAAAACCACCAATTTAAATTATGTTAAGCTGTACATTGATTTGTTCTTTGTTCTGCATTGTAAGATTTTATATATCATACAAAAACTTAACATAACACTACTCAGCCACTGTAAATGTGTCATATTCATCTCGTACGATAATTAAATGGACAAAGGAAGAAATAGGATCAACTCTCCACAATTCTATGCATGTTAAGCAACCAAACTAATTTTTCAGCATCATAACTCTACCCTTCAAAGCCTTCGGTCACAAAGGGTGACCTCACTGGCTGCAATGAATACGCATGGGCATTCAAACTCAATGCAGCAATACATCCTGACTGACGTCATATAGGAATTCTGAACCAAAACCTTGAGACTACTACAACATCTGTGCAAATGCTTGACTCTTTCCACACAAGTCTCAAGTATGCGACAACTTGGGCTACCACAAGGCCATAACAAAGAATCTCATTCGAAATTGAAAGCCAACAACAACGCTACAGGCATGCCCTTGATAGAGAAGGACCTGAGATTAACCCTTGCACCGGTGATCCAGCTGGGTTTCATATGCACTGACGAGCACACTAGATTCTTAAAACTGGAGCTCACTTCCACTGGCTTGGATGGAAACACTATTAGACTGATTCGTGGTGGCCTTCTCTCTTTGAACGAATGTCACTTCTTTCGAGGAAGCACTGGAGATCTCCTTCATAACCTATGGTCTGAATTCAATACACCTGCTTTGCTGTCCGTGACGGGAAAAATTGAACTACTGGACAAGCTCAATGCAGTGGGAAATTTTTTACTACTGGTGAATGAATGCACCTCCGCACGATTTCATGGAAATAATCCTTCACACTAGGCATATATGTTGATTGTGGTTGGGCGGCTCCCTTTTCACGTAGCAGCCACAGTAATCATCACTCACACATGAAACTAGTAATTAAATAAAAAAATAAACAACCCACTCTCACACAATATTTACAGAGAGCCGGCTCCCTACATTCTTACATTTTTTACATTACACAAATTACACATATAAAATAATATTCTTATTATATTCAAATCAATATACAATATACAAATATATAGTTGGGAGTTGGATCCAATTAATTCTAAATCTAGAAAATTTGTAAGAATATTTGAATAATCTTCAACTAATTTTAATAAACCCAAACCAAATACTAATCATGGTATTTAGCCATTATTTTCACAGTTTTAATCTTTTTTTTTGTTTACTACTCAAACTCCTAGAGGTGGAATCTTTAGGAGAAATGTTGCCTAAGTTATTCATTTCCTCTTTATTTAAAAGTGGTCTGTGTTTATTAGTTTCTTTTTCACGCTAATTCTTATTATTAGTGGTTGTGCAACCCTTTTTGTAGAGTGCCTATTTTGCATTCTCATCTAATTATGCCCCTTTGTCTAAGCAACATTAATGGAGACAATTTACCTTGATTTTCTATAAAAAAAGAAAAAAAGAAAGTAGAGTGCCTATTCTGCATTCTCTTTTAATTATGCCCCTTTGTTTGAACAACATTAATGGAGACAATTTATCCTGATTTTTTATAAAAAAAAAAAAAAAAGTTTTTCTTTTGATTCCTCCAAACTCGAGATTAAAAATTTAGTAAAATATTAGATTGTATTCTGTCAGGATTGTTGTTCAAATGTTTCCATTAAATTAAATACCACGCTCATCAACAGAATAGGGGATATATTCATGAAATTGAAAGATTCAATTTTGTATTGGTGGTTTTTTATGCCATGTGATTCAATTCATTTTATGCTTAGGCGATGCTCTCATAGGTGGAATGCTTCCAAGATGGTGAGAAAGGATGTTGAGTTCTACCTGTGCCTATGCATTACATTTTGTTGAATATTTGTTTCGTATTTTCGTGTTCTCTATTTGACACCATTAAGGGAGACAATTTCTGTCAATTGTGTGGTTTCTTTTTACTACTGCCTAATTCTACTAGCTCTACACCTAGGCCTCTGACTTGTCCTCGGAGAATACCTAGCTGGGATAACTCAACTAGCAGATCTCATAGACCTGGCTGGGATTGTATACTACTTGGCTCTACACCTAGGAACAACTATATGACGTTGCATAGAGACGTGTCCCAAGCCCCTGCCAGTCGGACTAGTTGATGTTGCTGGGAGATCACTACTAAGGCCACCAGGTGGATGCCAGAGCTGAGCTAAGAATATGCTAGTTCAATCCAAGCGCTAGTAGCCTTGTTAAAGCCAGATTCTAACTAGCAACTGCTTTTATTTGTAATTTTTAATTTCCTGGATGGTTGTGAGAAATTTTGCAGAATATTGAAATGTTTATAATTTTTTTTTTAATTTTTTTTTACAAATTCTTCTCTGTAACGGTGATTCTTTGGAAAATAATGAAATTATATTTATCTTATTTAATCTATGATCTTTAATTTCTGATTTTTAATTTAGATGATGCAGTCAATTAGTAATTTAGGAGAATATTGCAAAATTTTGAAAGCTGTTGTTAATTTATTCATGAAAATCAAATTTCATATTTATTAGTAGAATACAATGCAATCCAGATAATACAATTTCAAGGAATTGTGTGATTAAGTTTTGCATCTATTGTTTTCTAATTCATGTGATTGGTTTTAACTGTTATTTTGCTATCCCAAGTTCGAACATCCTTAGAACTGCAATACTACCAAGGTGATGAGAAATACTTTCCAAGTTCATCTCCTCTTCATTTACAAGTCATCTACTATATTTTCTTTTCTTGTTCATTTATACGTTTTTGTGTTTTCCTTGTTTTCAAATTTCTATATTGTGTTTTCTGGACGTCTATGTGATATGATGCATGATCTTTGAACAATATTGAAGGAGACTATTTCCTTTGATTTGTTAACTTCCTTTCACAAATTCTTTGTAATCTTTAATTTTTTTAAGATGCATGTGATTCAAAATTTAGTGTGATATTGAAATGAATTGATTTTTAAATTTATTTTAACAAATTCTTTGCAGCCTTTTAATTTTTAATGTTATGCATGTGTTTAGTACTCAGGGATCCATTTTTATTTGTGTCTAGTAGTTAATTGCTATGTTCACTAACAAAATAGTGTTAATGATGAGAAATAATTATAAGAAATTGTGAGATTGAGTTTTGCATGTACTAGTTTCCCTCATTTGCCTTTATGCTTTTGTTGTTATGCCAAGTCCTTAAAGGTGGGGTGGAACGCTAGTTTTGCATGTAGTATTTTCTAATTTTTTTTGACTTGTCTTTATGCTTTTGTTATACATTTATGGAACCTAAATGTGGTCCTAACCAATAGATGGCAGTGCTAATGACCAAATAATTTGGGGAAACCTTGAGATTGAGTTTTGCATGGAGTATTTTCTATTTCTTTTCTGATTTGTCTTTATGCTTTTGTTGTTGTGCAAAGCTTCTTGAGATGAAGTTTTGCATGGAGTATTTTTTTTATTTCTTTTTTCATTTCTTTTTATGCTTTTGTTATGCAAAACCCTTAGAGGTGGAATGCTCTAGAGATGATGAGAAATGCTATATGCATTCTGTATTTTCATTATGTTTATCGATTAAGGTGCATTATCACTGTTGTTCTCTGTTTCAGATTTTTAAGAACATTGATGGAGTTTGGTTTCTTTTGGTTTCCTTTTAGAAATTCTTTGTAACCTTCTAGTTTCAGATGCATGTGATTGAAATTTAGCAGAATATTGGAATGATTAATCTCAACTCAGCTTAGCTGCTGATTTTTTATTTTGAAATGAAAGTTACATGGGATGCTCACCTACCAACATAATAGATTGCTAAATTTTTGTTTTCCTTTTACAAATTCTTTGTAACGTTTTAGTTTAACATGCATGTGATTGAAATCTAGTAGAATATTGGAATGGTTAACCTCATCTCAATTGTTGACTTTTAAATGGAAGTTCCATGGGATGCTCACCTACAAACATAATAGATTACTAATGATAGGCTATAATTTTAGGAAAGGGTGAAATTGAGTTTTGCAGCAGTTGCTTTCTATTTCCAGAGATTTGTGATTTGTTGTAATCATTCTTTTCATATGCAAAGCCCTTAGTAGGAATACATTCAATGTGATGATATTGTTTTCATGTTTTTAAAGTCAGGTGTCATGTTATATTTACATGTGGTATGGTCCATTTTTTCTTTATCCTAATTTTAATCTTTTTCCTTATTAAAAAAATCCACATTTCTATTGTAGAATGAGAATTACATTTTTCATATGCATATTGTATATCATATATGACGAATACGCTATCTTAAAATAATATAAATCTTCAACATCAACTTTAATATGAAAGGTGAAGAAATTAAAAAAAATAAAAAACAAAACCTTTTTCTTTTTAATCTCAATACACTCCGGAGAGAATGTTCCACACGCGACACTGTATTCCTTGTTGTGTCTATTTTGTATTTTTTTTTAACAATATCTTTATGTTGATGTGTGCTTTATGAATAATGCTTTCTATTTGAACAACATGAATGTATATGTTTCCACTAATCTTCTGGGTTCCTTTTGCATAATATTTACTCTGTAATCTTTAATTTCAAAATTTGTGGAATGTTGAAAAGTATCCTGTTGTGCCTTGTTATGCTATTCATAGGGGATACTTTTAGAAGATTGTTGAATTGAGTTTTGAAATGGTTGTTGTTTTCTATTTTTTTATTATTTGTTATGAGTTTACTATTTTTTATTCTATGTATAAACTTCAGTGGAAAGGTGTCAATATGATGATGAATCCTACTTAATTTCTTTTGCATATATATAGAAAACATTGCATTCTTTGTATCATCTGTTGCATTAAATTCTTAAAATAAGATTTAATAGATTAGATTTAGATAAAATTGAAAAGGTATAAATAATTCAAACCCTATACCTATGTTTATCTTTCATACAAGTTGACAGTGTATGTTATAACTTATGTGAAGGGGCATAATCTATTGCAAAGTTATAATACTAGTTGACCTGGAATAATTGCAAAGTTAGTCTTAATTCTGAATGCATTTGAAATAGTACGTTTTGAACTATAAATAATTTTTAGGCCTTCTATTCTGTTCTTGGGAATTCATATGAAGGATTTTATAGATGGTTTCTTTATTAAATGTATTCTTGAGAATTCATATGAAGGATTTTATTTTATAGATGGTTTTTTTATTAAATGTATTTCGTATATAGATTGTTGTAAATTAATGTAAAAGGAAGATTAAAGTGGAATTATTTGGAGATATAAAATATGATTGAAAGTCCATCCCTATCAAGAATTTCATTTTAAAATTTAGATATCGATCATGTCTACCATGAATATTATGCAATGCCTATATTGTGAAAACTATTTTGAATGGGCATGCCATATTTGTTTAAGGAGCATATGTTTCAAATATTTAGGTTCATTTGTTTTTTCTATGAGCTTTTTTCTTATATTTGTTGAAACTATTTTGTCATGTTTTCAAATATGTGAAGTGTTAATAGTTTTTTCTAATATTCTTTAGAACAAGGCTAAGTAATTTGTTTATAAAGTTAGTTTTCATAATAAGTCAAGGGATTTTCATCAAATTTAAGTTTTTATCTAATTAAAACACATTTTCTACTTTTTATAATTATGCTATCACATTTTTTCCCATGGAAGTTCTTTGTGAAAGTTATTGTGTTGATTATTTTGCAGATTGGAGTCTTAAAAGTTTTTTTGAGAATGAGAACATTCTCATCATATATGCTCTTTAGGTACTTTCTTTCTTATTTTCTATATATGTTGTTGCTTATTGTTGAATTTACTAGCCTATCACCCCATTTGATTGAGTTTAGAAATGTTAAGTCCTAAATAGTGGCTCATTACCCCTTAATTGGGGCATATTATATTAGTAATATTATTTTATTTATGTCGGCTTTAGTCCATTAGTTGTAATTATACCTCCTAGTCTCCTATATATACCAAAAGAGACATTTTCATTTTGAATCATCTGGTCATTGTACATTTATGTGGGCACAAGGAGGTTGCCCCCTCGAAGAGGATTATTATTTGAATTTCTCTCTTTTTCAAGGGGTTGAGTACTTATTATGAGGTTTTTCTATGGTATATTTATATTTGGTTCTTAACATATGGTATCAGAGCTCAAGGTCTTGGGCTTTCGCTGCTACATTTGAGACACCTTGGCATTTTCGCTATAATTTTATTTCTACAACGTTTCAAAAGGAACGTCTTGGAGGATATTTAGAATATGAATCAAGGTACGTTGGGTTAAAATTTCAACTCACGAGGCCTTATACTTTCAAAGTTACAGCCTGTGCAAGATAGGGTTTTGGAATCATCCTGAACTGAGCCATTACAAAATTTTCTCTATAAAAACATTTCTGTAACGTTTCAGGCCCTTAACTCCGGAGGATATTAATAGAAATTAGTAAGTTATCTGTAGTAAAAATTTCAGCTTCTGGGTCATCTTACATTTGTAGATACACCCTGTGGAAGATAGGGTATCTGACTAGTCTCAAGAAGGTGTTCCAGGTAAAACAATCATAACTTCTTCTTGGAGTATCCAAATTGACTAAGACTGGTTTCATTGGATAATGGACAATTTGTAGTATTTCTGGCATAAGTTTCATAATTTTATATCAATTATTTTGTGTTGGGCACGCTATACAAGTGAAATCTCTTGGAAAAGCCAAAAATCAACAAGTTGTGAATAAATTACCATAAATTCCACTTGGCATATCCAATTTTGATCAGACCTGTGGCATTGCAGAGAAGAAATATCAGAGAACTATAAAAAATAAAGTTTCATACCCAGAAGAGTTGAAACTTTGAAGATACAATAGAAGAAGATTGTCTAGCAGAACCACCTCAAAATCAAGGTTCAAAAGTGATATTTGGCCAACATTCCATCCAAAAAGGGAACTCATACACCAAACAAGCCTCCAGACAATCCTACTTGGATTCTTGATGAAGGTGAAAAAATGCGTAGGGACATAAATGATTTACAAAAGAATATAGTAACAAAAGATGAACTACAAGAGATGAAAGCTAAGTTGGAGGCAAATATGGATGGTTTAAAAGAGGAGATCATGGAATGATTGAAAAATTTTGTAATAGAGAGGACACCTGAAAGTGAAAATATATCCCATGAAATTCATGATGATGACACAAGGAAGGTGAATCAAGAATGGGGAAACTCTTACTTTGGGTTGAAGACCAACCACGTTCCTAAGATCGATATGAGGAAGTTTGATGGAAATGACCTTATCACATGGAACAATTATTTGATCTACATAATTGCTTCTTTATATTTAGAACCCAATCAATTTGTATGGTATAGATGGCTTTGTTCTCGCAAATCATTCGTCACTTCGACAATTTTCACGAAAGAAATGATAGCACACTATGATGATACAATGAGAAATACCTTCTTTAGCCAATTGATAAATCTCAAGCAAAAGGGTTCAGTTACAGAGCACATTGAGAACTTCCAAAGATTGAATACAAAGGTAACATATATTCCAGATCAGCACTTGATTGATGTATTCATAGGAACTTTAAGAGATAACATTCAACATGAGGTTCGCCTTTGGGAACCCAAACCATTGGAGAATGCAGTTAGAGTGGCAAGAAATGTTGAAAGTAAAAATATGGCTATGGTTACTAGAATGACCAATCCTAACATCTATAGAGAGAATAATGCTCATTCTTCTAAAACACCTCAACCTACAAGGTTGACACCTCAACAATTGGAGGAAAGAAAAACAAAAGGTTTATGCCTTAATTGTGACAACAAGTACAGTAAGGGACATAAGTATGGTGAGAAGAAATGATTCTACATAGATTGTGAAGAGGAAGAAGAACAAGAACATGAACAAGAACCATCTCAAGATGAAAACGTAGTATCAATTTCATTTGAAGAGTTGACTCCCACAATATCGTGTAATGCATTGGCTGGAATTAACACTCATCAAACCCTCAAGATCGAAGCATATATCAAAAAGAAAAAGGTAATAGGCCTAATTGATTCTCGCAGTACTCATAATTTCATTCACTATAAATTAGCCAAAGATCTCAATTGATTTGTATATCCAACACCAGAGTTTCAAGTAATGATTGCAGATGGAGGAACTACCAATTGCTTAGGAAAATGCAATAAGATCAATCTTACTATGGGGGATATGTAATGAATAGTCCAATGATTTCTATACCCATGGGTGGTGCTGATGTTGTACTAGGAATCCAATGGTTACAATCATTAGGAACAATGGCTTTTAATTTTCAAGAACTTTTCATGAAATTTTCATTGGAAGGAAAATAAATTGAGTTAACAGGTAACACAAGGAAACCCGGTAAGGTGATAAGCTCTAGTGGCATGACAAAATTATTGAAAAAGGGGCATTAAAGTGTTATTGAACAACTATGCTCACTAGATATTCAAACATCTAAGCCATCTATTCCTCTTGATCTCCAAGGGATCATTGATAGACATTCCAAAGTATTTGAAGATATTCCCAAAGGTCTTCCACCCACTCGAAATCATGATCATGATATTCACCTAATTCCTGGGAGTGTTCCTTCAACATCATGCCATACAGATACCCTTATGCCCAAAAGCATGAAATTGAGCGCATGGTTGAAGAAATGTTAGAGGTTGGCATTATTAGACCTAGCCAAAGTTCTTACTCTACACTGGTGGTAATGGTATTCAAGAAAGAGGGCTCATGGCGTATGTGTCTAGATTATAGAGAGATAAACAAGATCAATATTAAAGATAAGTTTCCCATTCCCGTCATTTATGAATTGTTAGATGAACTACATGGAGCAATCTATTTCACAAAGTTGGATCTTTGTTCAGGGTATCATTAGATTAGAATGAAAGAAGAAGATATCCCAAAAACAACATTCCAAACTCATGAGGGCCATTGTGAATTTTTGGTCATGCCTTTTGGCCTTACAAATGCACCTTCCACATTCCAAGGGTTGATGAATTCCATTTTCAAGCCCTTCCTTCGAAAATTTGTGTTAGTATTTT
>JZKD02S1062203.1:121794-141913 GCA_000966675.3 Picea glauca | reverse complement strand
TTTCTTTAGCCCTTTAAATTGTATATTTGTCTGTTTTACCTTTTTCTACTCGTGGTTTCTTGCAAGATAGAAACTTGTGAAACAAACACAAAAAAACAACGGTTCTATTGTCCTTTCTATTTTGGATGGGTATTTTTCTTGAAACACCCCTTGGGGTGCCATTTTTGTTAACAAGGACTATATGAATATATCATGAATCCAAGTAAATTATATTAAGAAATTAGAAAATATGATGAAACATTATTTGAGTTGTAGATATAGATAGAACCTAAGTTAATTATGTTAAACGATTAGAAAGTATGCTAAAAGTCCAGAGTTTGAATTGTAGATATGTTTCACATTTATTAGTTGATGGTGTTTGAGTGTTGGTATATAGGATGGCAAGATGGATCAACCATTGTTTGTCTCTATTAATTTTAGAGCTGTTAGATAATGTGGCATGTGGCATTGGTTAAAAGTATGGATGATTTTTATTTAAAAAATCTATTATTTCAAAGCATTCAAATAACTTTTTTTTATTTAAACTTTAGGTCAGAAATTTTAATGAAATATTTATCATCTTGAAATTTTAATGAAATATTTATCATCTTGTGTATGGTGTATGGAATCCTTGTTAAAGGGTGTTAAAGGGTTTTCCTAGGTCTGATAATTATATTTGCTTTATGTTGATTATGGAAAAGTATATTTTGAAACTTTGTCTTGGTCTTTGTTTGATCATATTCTTTAAACATTAAATTTGGATCTAATTATAAATGATGTGAATTCATTTAATGGTACAATGTAGGTACAAGATTTTAAATGCACGATTCTGACAATACTTTTATATGTATGCGTATATGTGAGTTTGTAGAGTTGTGTAGTGATGCAGATTTTAATTGTGAACATTGGAGATGCAAAAGTTGTCCTGGCAACGTTAACCACTGACAATGATGTGAAGAGGTTAGAAAATTTTAATTGTCCTTTGAAATCTTTGGTTTTGATTGGAAAACATAAAGCAAGCTATACTCAACAACGTGGAAGGATTCAAAACTTCAGACATTATTTCTTTTTACATTTCTACATCCAGATCTTGCTTGATAATTGATTACTTTGACGCGATTATTTCATCTTTAGCCAATGTGTTTCAAGGAAAGATGTCGTTAACTAAAGATTGCTGCCATGCTCTTTTCCTATATAGGAAATGCTGAATTTTGATTGATGTATAAAGACATTGAATTTTGATTGATGCATTCCTCTTTATTGGAATTGCAGATTTCGATAGGTAGTTTTATAGACATGTTAATTAATTTGATTAGTTCTTCATACTGGCCTTTTGCTAATTATTTTGCCTTTAGTTAATATGTTTAGAGGAAAGCTGCAGTTATTAATAATTGCAACCCTTCTCTTTTCCTATATAGGAAATGTTGAATTTTGATTGATGCATTCATGTTTATTGGAATTGCATTGCAGATTTAGATCGGTAGTTTTATAGGCATGTAACATGGTGATTAATTTTATGTTTTTACTATTATTTACAAAAAATGTTTATAAATTGGTCTTCTATCATGTGGAAAATAATAGATCTAATTTACTATTGGGTAAGGTGAATTGGTTTTTTTTGGTAGTGGCTGTGTTCAAAGCCCACATATAGATATTTTTAAGGCATAAAGCCAAGAAAATGAAGTAAAACATTTTCTACTGTGCCAAATTGAAAGCTTTAAATCTCATCCTTTCACTCATTCACATACATGCTTCCTAAATGAGTGGTACGTTCACATTGCTCTCTACGACCATAATTGTAATTATATAATGAAAGGATATAATTTTTATTTTGTATTTGATTGGTGATCGCATGCGTTTGGAGTCATCAATTTTGTTGAGATATTGTAGCAGAATTTTTTAGTTCAAATTTAGAGTTGTTGCAAAGGTTATGTTTTATGCTTGTTAGTTGAAAAAAATACTCAAAAGGTTATGTTTCATGCTTGTTAGTTGAAAAAAATACTCAAAAATTGGGAGGAGGTTAATCTGTATTACATGTAAAATAAAAAGACTTACAGAATTGAGTTGTTAGCTGGTTGATTGTTAGCCAATATTCTATGATTCTTTATTTTGCATCCCACAAACCTGAATGCTGAGAGTACGCGATATTTTTGCACCAAATTTGTTCCAAATAGTTATTCTTGTATTGAACCGAAAAAAAATAGTAGCAAGAAAGATCAAATTGATTATGCAGGACCATTGTTGGAAACATGCCAATGAATTTTCCCATGTGGTCACATGCAGATGCAGATGCACATGCACATGCATGCAATCTACTTATGAATTGTTCATGTAAACTATGTTATCTATTCATGATCAATCTACTTATGAAATATACTTATGAACTGTTCATGTAAATATGTTATCTATTCATGATCTGTGTAAATGAGTGATAGATGTTATATATACAAGCATACCCATAGATGTAGAGGACTATGTGAGTGCAATGTACAATGCGGGTACATTGTGTGAGGAGAGGATGGTTGTATGCCTATGAAGGCTATTGTAATTCTCCCTTGAATATAAGAAGACCGATAATCATTGCTCGTGGTTTTTTCTTGATTTGGGTTTACACATAAATCACTGTGTCAATTGCATGTTTGTTGTTCTTGGTTTGATGCATGTGTAATCTAGATCTGTTATATTTTCTATGTTCTGCTTCTGCTTCCTAACAAGTGGTATCAAAGCTTAGAGTTGGAGGAGTAGAGAGAGAAGGATAAAAGATTCTGGTCGTTGGATCGAAGAGCCGAGCCGAGTGAAGTTGAAGTGGAGAGCTGAGGACGGGTTTTATTACATCGTCGTGAGTCGTCCTTATGGGACAGTGCGACGATAGCACACAAACTTACGAAATTTCCAAAAAGTGCGGAATCGTCACGGGCCGTACACAGGACACAGTGCAATGTCATCACAGACTATGCATTGTACCCAGTGCAACATCGTCTTGAGTGCATAGTAATACAAGGTGCGACAATTTTGGTACAAGTCGTCGCAGGCTATACATTGTTAAGGTGCGACGATTTAGAAATAGTTGCAGGTGATCCATTAAACAAAGTGCGATGAACTTAAAAACCATAAATTCACATCGTATGAAGCATTTTATTAAAAGGACGCATATTTTGTGAGTGGATGTTTTAATAAAGGTGTAGGATATAATATTAAAAGGTGAGTGTGGTGTAGACCCCCCTTCTCTCTTCGGCTCTGCTCAACCTCTTGGTCAAGGATCTTCGATTATCAGAGCCGAATTAGCTCTCTGAAACCTTTATGGTCTCGCTTGTAATTAAGCACAGTCTCCTTCAGTCTTTTGGTGCAGGTTCTATGACACCCACAACCTCTCCCTTCACGTTGCTGAACTATCAGGGTTCATGCGCTATCTCGACCTCCGTTATCCCTTTCCCGTATGTGACCTTGGGATTTGTCCACACACGATTGCAGAGGCAGTCGAGAGTGGTTTGGGATCAACCCACTTTTCTCCCTGCAATTCACAACCAATTTCCATGCGTCCCTTTTGCAATACCGTGGTTTTGATTGCGACCCGCACTAAAATTTTTAAAGTTCGAGCTCTTTCTGTCCTTGCAATCCCGCGTGACCATCGATCTCACAAAATCAGGTGGAGTCTCTCGATAAACGGTTCAGATCTACCTCCTTTCCTTCCTTCTCTCTGGATCACACTCTCCTAGACTTCCACGATCTGTTGATGCATGCCCCTTTCAAATCAACTGTCGTGATTGATTTCTCCTTTCAAACTTTGGGAGTTTCAACTCTCAACTACTGCTTTATCTGCAATGGCTGTCTTCCGAAATGGAAGATCTGTTGACACTTGTCCTCCTCAAATCAATGACCCAATTTGCTTTGGAACTTCAGACTTCGGAAATCTCAACTCTCAACTTCTCCAGAGTGATTTTATCCGAAGTTCGCGATTTGTCACCACACGTCCCTTTGAATCTAGTGGTTCAGATTCACTTCGGATCTTCGGGTTTCGAGAGTTCTCACCCCTCTTCCCTTCAAATATTATGATTTGCAAATTATAAAGGATCCGTGCGACTAACTAGTGCACGACTTCCACAAGATCTAATGGTCTGAAATGTTTTGGATCCTCTTGGGAAAATCTTAATCCTTTATCTTATCCAATCTTCAAAAATTCCTCTTTCGAAGGATCTCTCCCGCTAAATCCTTCGTACTTGTTCTTCCTTCGAACTTGAAATTCCCCAAAGGGATTTCTTTGACACTTAGTTGATTTGTAGTCCTTTTGATGCAGGAGCATTGCCAATACATCAAGCGAGCCAGTGTGGAGCGAAAGACAGTTGGATAAGCCAGCGCACATTTTGAAAACACTTTGGGATTGTTGCGTGATATTAAATGATTCATTTAAGAGATGGCACACTTGTATTGTAATGGACCTTGAGTGGATAGCTCTCGTCCTTGGGTAGATGAGGCATTTAAAATAGTTAATGCTGGTAGATAGAATAATTAAGTCTAGATTTGATAGTTTAGAGTTCGAGAGGGAAAACGGATATAGACACCCTCCTTTGTACATTGTAACATTATGGAAGCAGGAGAGAAAAAAGAGCAAGCAGAGAACTGTGTAGAGAACATCCATGTACATATATTGAATTAATAGAAGAAAGATTTGATTCAAATCCATGGTTATGTGTCTATTCTCTGTGTATTAATGATTATGCTCATGAATATTTGCTTCCTGTTATGCATTTGCTTTATATATGTTGTGCATGTGATTTCATGTTTCAATTGAAGTCTGAGAGAGAGATAGAATGAGTTTCAATTGTTTCTCTAAGTGAACCAGAAGATTCCTGCAAGGAGTGTAGTTGAATTTGTCTGAAAGGAGTGCGTTGACAGAAGGGTTCGCTTAGAGAAAGCTTTTGTTCTGAATTCGTCGAGAGTGCATATAGGCACAGTGCCGTGCAGGGAGTGCGCAGGCCAAGTGAAGTCTCAGAGTTGCGATTCTGAGCAAAGTATTGAAAGACTGCTGCTGCAGGAGTGCACAGGGTCGAAAGACTTCGACACTTAGATAAGGTTGAAGATTTTCCGCAAGGAGTGCACACAAGAAGTTCTCAAAGGGACATGAGAAGTTGAGAATAAGCTCAGGAGGAGTAGGCCTACGAATTCGTCGAAGGATTTCACAAAGAGATTGTGCATCGAAGCGTTCGAGCAGGCCTTGAAGCATCACGCGCAGGGTGACGAGTTCTGTGAAGAGCGTCTCGTCATTTTGGGGATTTCATTGAGAGGAAGACGTATGAACGAAATCATCCGAAGAGATTTCGCGAAGTTTCGTGGGCCGTTGGATCTTGCGGAGGTGCAAGGAAGTTACAGTGTAGGCGTAGAGAAATTCTAAGCTCAGGAGGGGCAGAGCGTTGATACAAGTCGGGCGGATCCATTGTATTAGTCGTGAGATCGCTAATCGGGATCTCGTGAGAAAAGTGTCGAAGATTCGATGAAGGAAGTCGCGAGGGCACGAGGTGTGATATCCTGACGGTGACGTAAGCCATGTGGGACCACAGATCAATGGGATACAAGTGGCAGAGATCGGAGATCTCGCGAGTTCGAGGCTCGCAAATTAAAAGCCCAAATATTTGAAGGTTCAAGTCGCGAGGTGTGAGGTAGCAAAAGTGCGACAAGAGAATATCAGAGAATATCAGAGTCTCGTCACATCGGGACTCGGAAAGCGGAGAAATCAGTGTTGAAGTTCGTGAGTAGCGAAGGAGCGAGGGCGCGAAGTCGCGAACGCGCGATAAGGTGGTATTGACATTTCGACGCTTCAGGTATCGGAAGGCGGAAATCTGAGCGCTTGGTATCGTAAGTGATGAAGTCGCGATGGGGAGAAGGTGCGATAGAGTGGAAAAACCCGATAGGGAAAAGTCAGTGAGTTGAACAACCATCGGGTCTCAGGATTTCGAGAGTCCCACGATCAAACAAACACTCGCGAAGGCGCGAGTGCCAATCCTCCGAAGGGAAGAAGAGAGGATCGCAGCCGAGAGAAACTGTGGGGTGCAGATTTCCCGAAAGGGAAATAAAAGAGCGGTTCAACTCTTCGGGCCATTGAAGGAGAAGGTCCTAGTGAGAGCGATCGTGCTTCGGAGAGTGCGGTTGGCACTAGAGTGGTATCAGAGCAGGAATATTTCTTTTCTTTCTGTAGCAGAGAAGAGAATTCATCATGCCACCCAGAAGAGAAAGACAGTCACCCGACCCAGAAGATAGGGAGGTGAGAAGAAGAGGTAGGCCAGCACAAAATCCAGAAATGGAAAGACAGATACGTGATCTCCGAGCGAGATTAGAAGACATGGAGGCAGTGCAGAGACGCACAGCCGGTGCTGGAGATTTAAGTGACTCCGAAGGCGAAGCTGAAGCTGAACAACAAGGAGAAGTTGTAGCCGAAGATGAAGCCAACGAGCGATTGATTAAATCTATCTCCCAGATGAGTTCAAAGACAAAGATGGACATTCCAGCTTACGAAGGAAGCTTGGATGCAAAAGAGTTATTAGATTGGATTAGGGCTCTTGACACCTACTTCGATTATGAAGATATCGAAGAGGATAAAAAGGTTAGGCATGTTGTCACGAAGTTAAAGGGACATGCAACATTATGGTGGGACGAGCTACAAGCTGACAGACGCTGCAAAGGCAAGCAAAAGATCAAAAGCTGGGATCGAATGATTGCGAAGATGAAGGCAAAGTTCATCCCAAGAGACTACCAAATTAATCTGTTCAGGAGGATGCAGAACCTGAGATAGAAACTGATGACAGTGAAAGAATACACTGAGGAATTATATCGAATGAACATCAGAGCAAGTCATTGGGAGAGCGATGATGAAAAGGTTGCCAGATATCTGCATGGTCTGAGATACGACATTCAGGATGAATTAAGCATGGTTACCATCAGAATGGTTGAGGATGCTTATCAGATGGCTCTGAAAGCCGAAGAAAAGATGAGCCGTAAGAAAGGTCAGCGAGGGCGAGGCAGAAGTCAGCCAAGAGGCAAGGCAATTGCACAGGAGAAATACCAGGAGCCCAAGGAGGAATGGAAGAAACCTCAGGGTAAGGTTGAAAGAGGTGGAACCTCACAGTGAGGACAACAATATGCTGAACAGAGGGGACAACATAATGAGTAGAGAGGAGATTATGCTAACGCAAATAATTTTCCTCGTACCATAGGTAGAGGAAGAGGTAGAGGTGGAGTAATCACATGCTTCACATGTGGAAAGGATCGGCACAAGTCCTTCGAGAGTCCAGAGAAGAAGAAGGATAGTGGAGAAGCTCACATCACTAAAGTGCAGAGGCGTGATGTTGAGAATGAAGACACAGAAGGTGGAAGGTCGCTGATGATGCATAAAGTTCTCTTAACACCTGGGAAGGAGGTGGAGGACTCATCTTAGAGGACCAGACTGTTCAGAAAAGATTGCAAAACCAAGGACTGGAAATGCAAGGTTATTGTTGATAGTGGTAGCATAGATAATCTCGTTTCGACCGAGATGGTGGAGAAGTTGGAATTGGAGACAACTGATCACCCGAGTCCATACAAAGTTTCATGGCTACAGAAAGGACATCAGGTAAGTGTCACTAAACAATGCCTGGTTGACTTTAAAATTGGGAGATATAATGATAAGGTATTGTGTGATGTCATTCCCATGGATGTATGTCATTTGTTACTGGGTAGACCATGGAAATATGACCGAAATGTGGTTCATGATGGGAGGATGAACACATACACTTTAGAGAAGGATGGGAGGACACACAGGTTGCTTTCGATAAAGGATAAAGAAGTGAAGCCGGAAGTAAGCAATACCATACTTCTCATGAGTGGGAAGGATCTTCTTATAGAGATGGAGAAGAAGGAAGATCCACAAATCTTTGTGGTCAGAAAATCGAGGATTGTTTTGACTAGTACGAGAGTGGATGACTTACCAGATGAGATTCAGGAACTGCTGGAAGAGTTTGCTGACATCATCGTGGACGAACTACCTCGTTCGTTGCCACCGATGAGGAGTGTGAGTCATCACATTGATCTCATACCAGGAGCCAGTTTGCCGAATAAAGCTGCGTATAGATTGATGCCATAGAAAAATGAGGAGGTCAAGAACCAGGTCCAGGATTTGTTGGACAAAGGATTAGTCAGAGAAAGCCTGAGTCCGTGTGTCGTTCCAACAGTGCTTAGTCTGAAGAAGGATGAAGGTTGGAGAATGTGTACCGACTCAAGAGCGATCAAAAAAATTACCATCAGGTACAGGTTTCCACTGCCGAGAATGGATGATCTGATGGATTGCCTGAGTGGGGAAAATTATTTTTCAAAGATTGATCTGAAGAGCGGATATCACCAGATTAGCATGAGGGAAGGTGATGAATGGAAGACAACATCCAAGACAAACGAAGGTTTGTACGAATGGCTGGTCATGCTGTTTGGCTTGAAAAACGTGCCAATCACATTCATGAGGCTGATGAATGAAGTCCTAAGGGAATTCATCGGAAAATTTGTAGTTGTATACCTGGATGATATACTGATTTTCAGTAAGACCAAGGCTGAACATTTGAGGCATTTGGATATAGTGATGAGGAAGCTACATCAGGAGAAGATGTTGATCAACATGAAGAAGTCCTCATTTATGAAGACGGAGCTCATTTATTTGGGTTTTTTTATTTCAGCGAATGAGTTGAAGATGGATCCAAGTAAGGTGGAAGTGATCAAGAATTGGCCATCACCGAGAAATGTTTTCGAGGTGAGGAGTTTCTATGGTTTGGCTAGTTTCTACCGAAAGTTCATCAGGAATTTCAGTGGGATTAGCGCAACAATGATGGACACAGTGAAGAAATGACATAAGTCTTTTCATTGGACAACAGAGGCTGAGAAGAGCTTCAATTTGTTGAAGCGGAAGATAACGGAATGACCAGTGTTGGTGTTGCTGGATTTCCAGAAGACATTTCAGGTGAAATTTGATGCAAGTGGATATGCCATAGGAGCGGTCTTGAGTCAGGAAGACAGACCAGTTGCATATTTCAGTGAGAAGCTGGATGAAGCAAAACTGAAATACTCCACGTATGACAAAGAATTTTATGCTATCATACAAGCATTGAAGAAGTGGAGGCATTACTTGATCCCAAAAGAATTTATATTGTACAGTGATAATCATGCATTGCAGTTTGTGAGTCAACAGGAGAAGTTGAATCAGAAACATGCAAAATGGGTAGAGTATATGCAGAATTTTACGTTTGTGATTAAACACATTTCAGGAACTGCTAACAAAGTGGCTGATGCTTTGAGCAGGAAATGTTTGTTGCTGCAGGAATTCCGAGTCAAAACAGTGGGTTTTGAAAACCTGAAGGACATGTATGCAGGAGATGCATATTTTGGAGAAGCGTATGAAGCAGCTGAGAATCCAGTTCTCAGAGACCGAAGTCCTTGGATAGATTATATGATCCAGGAGGGATTGCTGTTCAGAGGCAATCAATTATGTATTCCAGATTGCTCCATGAGGGAGAACCTGTTGAAAGAGAAGCACAATGGTGGATTGGCAGGACATTTTGGCCACGATAAAACATTCACAAAGCTAAGCGAATCATATTTCTGGCCAGGAATGCGAGAAGAGGTCAAGCAATTTGTTGACAGATGCAGAATTTTCCAACATTAAAAAGGGAGAAAGCAGAATGCGGGTCTTTATCATCCATTTCCCATACCAGAGAGGCCATGGGAGGCGATAAGCATGCATTTCGTATTGGGTTTGTCGAGGACGCAGAGAGGGGTTGATTTTATCTTTGTGGTGGTAGACAGGTTTTCTAAGATGGCACATTTAATTCCATGCCAGAAGACCAGCGATGCGACTCACAACGCGAATTTGTTTTTCAAAGAGGTCATTCGACTTCATGGATTGCCGAAAAGCATAGTTTCGGACAGGGACACAAAATTCATAAGGCATTTCTGGAGGACCTTATGGAAGAAGCTGGGAACTAACTTGGCTTTTAGTTCTACTTATCATCTGCAGACAGATGGATAGACAGAGGTGGTCAACAGAAGTCTGGGAGACTTACTGAGAAGCTTGGTGACAGAACACCATAGCAGCTGGTACAACATATTTCCACAGGCAGAGTTCGCATACAACGATTCAGTGAATCAGAGTACATGAAAAAGCCCATTTCAGATCGTATATGGTAGGTAGCCAAGAGGAGTTTCTGAACTCAGGGAGTCAGAATAGACTACGACTAGCAGTGCTAGTGCAGAAGAGTTTGCTGAAGCGATGAAAGAACTTCACAGCAGGGTGAAGCAACGACTGATTGACTCAAATCAGGAGTACAAGCACAGAGCAGATCAGCATCAGAGACAACTTCAGTTCGAAGTTGGTGATCTGGTTTTGGCACATCTAAGAAAGGAAAGGTTCCCAAGGGGAACATATAACAAACTGAAAATGAAGAAAATCGGGCCATGCAGAGTCCTGAAGAAATTGGGAGAAAACGCTTACGAGATTGAATTGCCGGATGGCATCGGAATATCTCCGATATTCAATGTGGCAGATTTATACCCATACAGGGTTGTAGAAGCAGAAACTGGAACTGAGGAACCAGTGATCGAGTGGACGAAACAATTTCCAGCTGTAGAGAGACCGCAAATGGAGTGCATATTGGACAAGAGAGTGGGAAAGAAAACCAGGTGAAAACGATATTTCGAGTATCTGGTCAAGTGGAAGAATCACCCAGTGGAAGATGCCAGCTGGGAAAATGAAGCAGAGATACATAAGCATGGACAAACCATGCAGGAGCTCATGGATAGGAGCCCATGAAAACTTTCAAGCCGAGGAGTATGATGCAGGAGCATCGCCAATACATCAAGCGAGCCGGTGTGGAGCGAAAGACAGCTAGATAAGCCAGCGCACATTTTGAAAACACTTTGGGATTGTTGCATGATCTTAAATGATTCATTTAAGAGATGACGCACTTGTATTTTAATGGACCTTGAGCAGATAGCTCTCGTCCTTAGGTAGATGAGGCATTTAAAATAGTTAATGCTGGTAGATAGAATAATTAAGTCTAGATTTGATAGTTTAGAGTTCGAGAGGGAAAACAGATATAGACACCCTCCTTTGTACATTGTAACATTATTGAAGCAGGAGAGAAAAAAGAGCAAGCAAAGAACTGTGTAGAGAACATCCATGTATAGATATTGAATTAATAGAAGAAAGCTTTGATTCAAATCCATGGTTATGTGTCTATTCTCTGTGTATTAATGGTTATGCTCATGAATATTTGCTTCCTGTTATGCATTTGCTTTATATATGCTGTGCATGTGATTTCATGTTTCAATTGAAGTCTGAGAGAGAGATAGAATGAATTTCAATTGTTTCTCTAAGTGAACTAGAAGATTCCTGCAAGGAGTGTAGTTGAATTTGTCCGCAAGGAGTGCGTTGACAGAAGGGTTCGCTTAGAGAAAGATTTTGTTCTCATTTCCTCGAGAGTGCAGATAGGCACAGTGCCGTGCAGGGAGTGCGTAGGCCAAGTGAAGTCTCAGAGTTGCGATTCTGAGCAAAGTATTGAAAGATTGCTGCTGCAGGAGTGCACAGGGTCAAAAGACTTCGACACTTAGATAAGGTTGAATATTTTCCGCAAGGAGTGCGCGCAAGAAGTTCTCAAAGGGACGTGAGAAGTTGAGAATAAGCTCAGGAGGAGTAGGCCTATGAATTTGTCGAAGGATTTCACAAAGATATTGTGCATCGAAGCATTCGAGCAGGCATTGAAGAATCATGCGCAGGGTGACGAGTTCTGTGAAGAGCGTCTCGTCATTTCGGGGATTTCATTGAGAGGAAGACGGACGAACGAAATCATCCGAAGAGATTTCGTGAAGTTCTGTGGGCCATTGGATCTTGCGGAGGTGCAAGGAAGTTACGATGTAGGTGCAGAGAAATTCTAAGCTCAGGAGGGGCAGAGCGTTGATACAAGTCGGGCGGAGCCGTTGTATTAGTCGTGAGATCGCTAATCGGGATCTCGTGAGAAAAGTGTTGAATATTCGACGAAGGAAGTCGCAAGGGCACGAGGTACGATATCCCGACGGTGACATAAGCCATGTGGGACCACAGATCAGTGGGATACAGGTGGCATAGATCAGAGATCTCGTGATTTCCGGGCTCGCAAATTAAAAGCCCAAATATTTGAAGGTTCAAGTCGCGAGGTGCGAGGTAGCGAAAGCATGACAGGAGAATATCGGAGTCTCGTCACATCGGGACTCAGAAAGTAGAGAAATCAGTGTTGAAGGTCGCGAGTAGCGAAGGAGTGAGGGCGCAAATTCGCGAACGCGCGATAAGGTGGTATCGACATTTTGACACTTCGGGTATCAGAAGGTGGAAATCCGAGTGCTTGGTATCGCAAGTGACGAAATCGCGATAGGGTGAAGGTGCGATAAAGTGGAAAACCTCGACAGGGAAAAGTCAGCGAGTTGACCAACCATCGGGTCTCGGGATTTCGAGAGTCCCATAATCAAACGAACACTCGCGAAGGCGTGAGCGCCGATCCTCCGAAGGGAAGAAGAGAGGGTCGCAGCTGAGAGAAACTGTGGGGTGCAGATTTCCCGAAAGGGAAATATAAGAGCGGTTCAACTCTTCGGGCCATTGAAGGAGAAGGTCCTGGTGAGAGCGATCGTGCTCCGGGGAGTGCGGTTGGCACCACTTGTGCACTCCTTGCGACTGACCTCTGCACTGTCTTACAAGAAAAACCAATTTATTTCTCCAAAGTTTTCTCCAAATCAAAGACTTCACATACACACTCCTTGCGTTCAATATGCACACTCTGCATACAAAAGTTCCACGCTATCTCTTCTGAGCTTTGAGTCGAAAGACTCTCACACACACTCTTTGCATAACTTACATAAGAGAAATAATTGAAACTTATTCAATTATTTATGAATTCATTCATTAACCATGAACCCCATACATCCACAAAATTCATAATAACAGTAAATTTGTAAAATGATATCAACACTATACGATTGGATAAATTCTCCTGTGTTTTATTCATTCCAAAAAACACATGATTACATTTGCTATCTCTTACAAACAATACAATGAATAAACTTCTCAGGACCGAGAGACTTCTTCTCTCCTCTTCCTCCTATCTAAGTTCTATCACCTTCTACTCTAGTGGTTACCTACTCAGCTTAATTAAATGTAACCTAATGACTAATAAGGGCTAATATCCTACATCTGTAATATTTTACAGTCGTATAAGGAATTACAATGATCCATCATTTCAAATGGTGGCTCGAATTTAAATACAATTAATTTAATTAACGAGAAATCCAAAAACATATCCACACTGCTACCAAGATAGTTAAGAGTCGTTTCGTTCTTTCAATGTGTTGAGGTGTCGATTTCGCTTCCACTTTCACTTTTTCTTAATATGATAGCGATGCTCTGGCCAAAATATTCATGGACTCCTGTCCATGAGCTCTTGCATTCTTTTTCCATGCTTCAAAATATCAGGTTCAATAACCCAATTTGAATCTTCCATTAGGTGATCTTTTCACTTCACCAAATATTCAAGATACATCTTTCTTCTGGTTTTCTTTCCAACTCTCTGTTCTAAGATTTTATCCATCTGAGGTTTTTCTACTGTGGGCATCTGTTCTTCCCACTGAATCTCTTCCTGATCATCTAATTCTCCTGCATCATCTCTGCTATCAGGATACGTGTCTGCAACGTTGAGGATTGATGATATCCCAACATTGTCTGGCAACTCGATCACATAATCATTTTCTCTTTATAGAAAATATAACTTGATCAAGTAATCCCAATATAAAATCCATACCAGTGTTTTGTCTCTTTCCTTTTGCATGTTGAAAAATATTACATCGGTCTATAAATTTCTTCACATCTGTCCTCATACCTGGCCACTAATACAAATAATTCAGTTGTGCAAATGTTTTGTCATGACCAAAATATCCGACTATACCTCCACTATGTTTTTCTTTCAACAAATTATCTCTCATTGAGCATCTTGGTATACACAATTGACTTCCCTTAAACAACAATCCATCCTGGATTAAATATTTTGCCCTTGAGTTGTTATCCCTCAACAAAGGATTTTCATATGCTTCATAAGCCTCCTTAAAATCTGGATCTTCCTAATACATTTCCTTAAGGTGCTCAAACCCTAAGGTCTTCACTTGGAATTCTTGTATAACCAAACTCCTCCTGCTCAAAGCGTCTGCAACTTTATTAACACTTCCATAAAATTTATGTTTAATGACAAAAGTAAAATTCTTCATGAATTCTACCCACTTAGCATGCCTATGATTCAACTTCTCTTTCCTAATAATAAATTTCAAAGCTTGATTATCATTATACAAGACAAACTCTTTTGGAATTAAATAATGTCTCCATTTCTTCAAAGCTTGAATCACTGCATAAACCTACTTGTCATATGTAGAATATTTCTCCTAGGTGTCATTTAACTTCTCACTGAAATAAGCAACTGGCCTATTATCTTGACTCAAAACTGCTCCAATGGCTATTCCACTTGCATCACATCTTACCTAAAATGTTTTTCCAAAATCAAGTAAAACCAGAATTGGTTGTTTTGTTATCTTCTTTTTCAACACTCTGAATAATTTCTCAGCCTCCTTTGTCCAATTAAAAGACTTATGCTTCTTTTTCACAGTGTCCATTATGGGTGCACATATACCACTAAAATTTCTGATAAACTTTCTATAAAAACTTGCTAACCCATGGAAACTTCTCACCTCAAATATGGTCCTTGGTGATGACCATTCTTTGATTGCTCTCACCTTATTTGGATCCATCTTCGATTCATTTGAAGAAATCACAAAAACCAAATATATAAGTTCTGTCATCATAAAATAACTTTTCTTCAAGTTTATTAACAACTTTTCTTGTTGCAATCTACTCATCACTAATGTCAAGTGCTTTAAATGTCCTCCCTCTATTTTGCGGATAACTAATATATCATCGATATATACAATGACAAATTTACTTATGAAGTCTTTTAGTACTTCATTCATCAACCTCATAAATGTGCTTGGAGCATTTGTCAATCCAAATGGCGTGACTAGCCATTCAAACAAACCTTTATTTGTATTGAATGTTGTCTTCCATTCATCTCTCTCTCTCATTCTTATCTGATGATATATATTATTCAAGTCTATTTTTGAAAAATAGCTTGCTCCACTCAAACAATCCATCAAATCATCCATCCTAGGTAAAGGGAATCTACACATGATGGTAATCTTGTTGATGGATCTAGAATCTGTACACATTCTCCATCCTTCTTTGGACTTGATACAATTGGCATTGCATAAGGGCTTAAACTTTTCCTGACAAAATTTTTATCCAACGACTCTTGAACTTGATTCTTAACCTCTTCATTCTCTCGAGGTGTCAACCTATACATTGCTTTGTTTGGCAAACTGGCTCCTAGAATCAAGTCAATATGGTGGTTGATACTCCTAATGGGTGGTAATGAGTGAGGTAACTCATCCACTACTATGTCAGCAAAATTCTCTAATAATTCCTGGATTTCTTCAGGTAAATCATTCATGGAATTATTGCTAACGATAACTCTTCACTTCCTTACTACAACAAATTGCATTTCTTGATTTTTCTTAATCCCCTTGAAGAGTTCCTTCCCACTCATAAGAAGTATTCTTGTGATGGCTTATTCCTTTTCTTTATTTTCTTCTATTGACAACAACATGTTGGTCCTACCATTTTTCTCTAGAGTATTAAGTATTTTTCCTCCCATCATGAATGGCATTCCTATCAAACTACCATGGTCTCCCCAACAAAATTTGACAAACATCCATAGGAACTACATCACACATAATCTCATCTTTATAACCTCCTATTTTAAATTCAACTTTACATTGTTGACTTACCATTACTTGATGTCCCTTCTGCAACCACCATACTTTATACAGGCATGGGTGTGCAGTTATTTCCAGCTCCAACTTCTCCACCATTTCTCTAGATACTAAATTATTAGTACTCCCACTGTTTATAATAATCTTGCAAATTTTGTCCTTTGTTTTACAAGCGTTCCTGAACAACCTCGTTCGTTGAACTGAGTCTTCTATTTATTTCTCTGGTTTTAGAAGAACGTTCCTCATCATAAGGTTCTGTCCTCCTTCTGCTGCCTCTGCTTCCACATTATTCTGGGCTTCATAAATGTGTGCTTCTCCTCCTCCTTTCTTCCTCTCAGGGAATTCCCAGACATGTGTCCTATCTTTCCATAGGCATAACATTTAACTCCACCTCCTCTACCTCTTCCTCTTCCTCGAGGAAAATAATTTATCTCACCAAACGATGTTCTTCGGGAAATTCCTCCCCTTTCAAAGTGACCATATGATTTCTCAATCTCATCCCTAGTTTTTGATTCCTTATCATAGACAATTCCCTTACCTCTATTTGAGCCTCTGCTTCTTCTTCACTGACTCTGGTTCCTGGCCAAATTTTCTTCTTCCTTTAGTTCAATCTGATAAGCATATTCCATTGTCCTCACGGTCATCATGCAGATCTCATCCCGGATTTCATACCTCAAGCCATTTATATACCTGACAATTTTTTCATCATCCTTCTCCCTCTAACTAGTCCTAATATTCAGCCTATAAAATTCTTCTATGTACTCTTTCACTGTCATACTCCTCTGTCTCAGGTTTTGCAACTTCCTAAACATATTTATCTGGTAATCCTTAGGTATGAATATAGCCTTCAATTTGGCTACCATTCTATCCCAATTCTTTATCTTCTGTTTGCATATGCTTCTCCGCTCTACCTACAATTCATCCCACCACAGTGCTGCATGTCCCTTTAATCTGGTGACATCATGTCTCACCTTTTTTCCTTCATTGACATCTTCATAGTCGAAAAACTTGTCCATGGACATTATCTAGTCCAATAGCTCTTCAGCATCCAAGTCACCTTCATACATTGGGACATTTATCTTTTCTCTAGCTCCCAACTTCACAACAACTTTCAATAAGCATTTTTTTGGCCACATCTTCCCCTGTAGCTTCTTCAACTTCTATTTCTTCGCTCTCTACATCACTGACGTCTCCAGTGGTAAGTGCTTTCCTTTGCATTGCTTCCATCGCTTCCAACCTTGCGTGAAGCTCTCTCATTTCTCTTCCTACAACACGATTTACTATAGGAGGATCTACAGGTATCCTCAACGACATTATTTCAATTGTTTCTAACACACAGAATACAACTTCAAGATTTTCAGGCACTGATATAACTTGGTGCAGACCCCCCTTCTCTCTTCAGTCCTGCTCGACCTCCCAGTCAAGGATCTTCGATTATCAGAGCCGAATTGGCTCTCACAAACCTTTATGGTCTTTCTTGTAGTTAAACACAGGCTCCTTCAGTCTTTTGGTGCAGGTTCTATGACACTCACAACCTCTCCATTCTCGTTGTTGAACCATTAGGGTTCAGGTGCTAGTTCCTCCTTCATTATCCCTTTCCTGTATGTGACCTCAGGCTATGTCCACACACGATTGCGGAGGCAATCGAGAGTGGTTTGGGATCAACCCACTTTTCTCCCCACAATTCACTACCAATCACCATGTGTCCCTTTTGAAATACCGTGGTTTCGATTGCGGCCCGCTCTCAAACTTTTAAAGTCTGAGCTCTTTCTGTCCCCGCAATCATGCGTGATCATAAATCTCGCGAACTCAGGTGGAGTCTCTCAATCAATGGTTCATATCTACCTCCGTTCCTTCCTTCTCTCCAGATCATGCTCTTCTAGATATCCATGATCTGTTGACGAGTGCCCCTTTCAAATCAACGATCGTGATTGATTTCACCTTTTGGACTTCGGGGGTTTCAACTCTCAACTCCTGATTTCTCCGCAATGGCCATCTTTCGAAATGGAAGATCTGCTGACACTTTTCCTCCTCAAATCAATGATCCTAGTTGTTTCAGAACTTCGGAATTCAGAAATCTCAAGTCTCAACTTCTCTAGAGTGCTTTTATCTGAAGTTTGCGATCTATCACCACACGTCTCTTTGGATCCGACAATCCAGATTCACATCAGATATTTGGGTTTCGGTAATTTTCACCCCTCTTCCCTTCAAATATTTTGATTTGTGAATTCTGAAGGATCCTTGTGACTAACTAGTGTGAGACCTCTCCAAGATCTAACTGTCTGAAATGATTCGGCTCCTCCTGGGCAAATCTTAATCCTTTATCTTATCCAACTTTTAAAAATTCCTCTTCCGAAAGACCTCTCTCGCTAAATCCTTCGTACTTGTTCTTCCTTCAAACTTGAAATTCCCCAAAGGGATTTATTTGACACTTTGTTGATTTATGGTCCCGTGCACTCCTTGCAAATGACCTCTGCACTGTCTTACGAGAAAAATCGAGTTATTTCTCCAATGTTTTCTCCAAGTCAAAGGCTTTGCATACACACTCCTTGCGTTCAATATGCACACTCTACATACAAAAGTTCCATGCTATCTCTTCTGAGATTTGAGTTGAAAGACTCTCACACGCACTCTTTGCGGTCGATATGCACTCCTTGCATAACTTACAGAAGAGAAACAATTGAAACTTATTTAATTTTTCATGAATTCATTCAATCACCATGAACCCCATACATCCACAAAATTCATAACAATAGTAAAACTGTAAAACAATATCAACACTCTATGATTGGATAAATTATCCTATGTTCTATTCATTCCCAAAAACACATGATTACAACTGCTATCTCTTACAAATAGTACAATGAATAAAATTGTCTTAGGACCAAGAGACTTCTTCTCTCCTATTCCTCCTATCTAAGTTCTATCACCTTCTACTCTTGCGGTTACCTACTTAGCTTAATTAAATGCAACCTAATGACTAATAAGGGCTAATATCCTACACCTGTAATTTTTTACAGTCGTGTAATGATTTACAATGATTCGTCATTTCAAACAGTGTCCCAACTTTACATACAACTAGTTTAATTAACGAGAAATCCAAAAAAATCTCCACACTGCTACCAAGCTGTTTAAGAGTCTGTTTGGTTTTTTCAATGTGTTGAGGTGTCGATTTCACTTCCACTTTCACTTTTTCTTAATTTGATAGTGATTCTCCTGCATAAGAGTGGATGTTTTAATAAAGGTAGAGGATATAATATTAAAAGGTGAAGTGAACTCTTTTATAAAAGGTGAGGTTAATAAAAAGGGTTTTTAGGTATAAAATATTGTTTTTTAGAAAAACCTTTTTATTAAACTTTTTTGAGGGTTTATACCATTAATATTCCACATTTAAAAGGGCTTGATTTTATAAGAAGTGGTTTGGGTGTTTTCTTCTAATGGAGAAAGTGCAGAGTTCTAAGTTTGAGGTGGAGAAATTTAACGGTAAGAATAGCTTTGCGCTATGGAAACTCAAGATGCAGGATTTGCTTGTGCAACAAGGATTGCAAAAAGCCTTGGCTGGAAAGTCAAAGAAATTGGCAAGCACAACATACGAGGACTGGGAGGATTTGGATGCAAGATCCCTCAGTACTATTTTTTTGTGTCTAGCAGATGAGGTATTGTTTAACATCGTTGAAGAGACAACAAAAACAGGTTTGTGGAGCAAACCGAAGAGTCTATATATGACAACGAATTTGTCAAACAAAATCTTCTTGAAGAGGCAGTTATATAGCTTGCGGATGAAAAAAAATACCATTGATTATGACACTTTTGTGGGAGCTTTGTTGTCTGAGAAGATGAGGAGAAGATCCAGTAAGGAAACCTCAACAACATAAGAAATTGTGGTCATAGGTCGATCTACAGAAGGAGGGAAATATTAGAAAGGTAAAGCCATGTCTAAGTCAAAAGACAGTAAAGGTAAGGAAAAATGTTGGTTTTGTGGAAAATCTAGGCATCTCAAGAAGGATTGTTGAAACATACAACAAGCATTCAAAGAGGACTCCACAATAGAAGCAAATTTAGCTACATGTATGGTTGATGAAGTTTTGTCTGTTTGTTGTGTCTCACCACTTGTGTTCACATAGAAAGTGCATGGCGGTGGTGGTTGAGTCACCGTGAAATAATAGTTAAAAAAAAAAAGGAAATAAAATTGTATTTACTTTGGAGTTGTAGAAATTATTGATTACATGTAAATGGGCAT
>JZKD02S1062203.1:93624-113583 GCA_000966675.3 Picea glauca | reverse complement strand
TGAATTAGCAATTTAATAATATGGAAAGCTTTTAAAACCCGTAAGGGAATTTGTGGATACCTAGGAGTGATTCTAGGAGTAACTCTAAGTGGGTGAGGGAAATAAGACAATTAATAAATTAAAGAAATTAAATAATAGAGGAATGAAGGGGATGGGTGACACTTGTACGGAGAATAATTTTTAGGAATTTATTTAAAAAAAATTTAATTAAATGAGATTTTAGGAAAGAGAGGAAGTGGGAAATTCTATATAATGAAGGAAGGTGAAGGAGGAAGAACCATCTTTTGTTTGCATAACATTACACTGTAGAAATATCGACTTGATTGATTTACTTGTGGGAGTTGGGATAGCCAGCTCGGAGAGGAGTGGTAGCTCGACCTTGCGAGGCGAGCTGGGAGCTAGACGAAACCTTTGGATAGTGTGTGGCCCCTTTGCGGCTCGGGGGGATAAGGGGAAGAAGAGTACCCCTAGCATTGACTGGGAGGTACCGGTGAAGTCTCAACAGTCAGCGAGCGGGAATCGCATGGAGCGCGCAGATGTCACTCAGTGCGGGCTATCAGGCAACAATACTCTCTTTTCATTTGTATAATAGATGATGTAGGTTTTATGATTGGATCTGCATGTTGATTATTTAAATAGATTGGATGTTTAAATTGATGACTGAGACTTTTCTTAGCCTATCTCGATGATTGTTGACTCCCTTGGCCTTATTTTTCCCGCATGTCTTGACCACCTAGCTGTGTTTGATTGTGACCCATGTGATTGTTAGCCTTTCGTCCTTAGTTCATCAGTCCTCGCCTGAGCAGTTGGCCAAGAGCTTCATCTACAGTCGTCACCTTAGTGTTAAAGGACCTATGGATCTCAATGCTTTCTTTTCTGTGTGAGGATGATGAACGATGGATGTCCTATCAACCATCTACCTCTGTTGTCCTCCCTGGGCTGATTGTTGTCTTGCACCTTCTAGAAAAAGTACCTCTGCGTATGTATTTCATGAGCCCTTGTTGGTTTATATCTGCGCTTGTTTGTTCTCCGAGCCTTGAGGGCTTAACCTTGTATTTTTCTGCGCTTGATTGAATCATCCATGTCCTTGTCTGTGATGGACCTCATGCCTGTGTTTTAACTTGGAGACACTAATTTTATGTGCTGTGTTGGGATAGCTAAATAGTGGATTACTCTGCGTTTTCCTGGTATAGCAAATATAATTATATGAACATAGATTTTTACCTTTAATGGGTGACTGAGGATTTATAAAAAATGAACTTGAAATGGTCGTATTGTTATTATTGTTGAATCGGAGTTATATAAATCACAGTTATACAATCACAAAAATATTGTTAGTATTGCTATTATTGTTAACTCGCAGGTGTACCAATTGCAGTAATGTCTTTAGTATTGTTATTATGGTTAAATCACCATTATACAGTCGCAACAATGTTGATAGTATTGTTAATACTGTTAGCTCGTAGACATACACATAGCAATAATGTTGTTAGTATGGCTATTTGCTAAATCCGAGTTCGATCAGTGTAAGTATGCACTTGACAGCGTGTTATACCTTACATGAAGGCGTTATGAGAACAACGAGCCGTTTATATCATGGTCAGTATTATCTGATATACATATTCATGAGGCATATCCTAGGATATCCACGAAATTTAAAGCACCATGATTGACGGTTTTGTGGACTATGTATTATGTTGACAAAATTTTTGCTTGCGTGCCGGTGATGGTGGGTGAAGTTCGTGTAGTGGTGTGGGTTTGGGCAGTCAAGTGTTGGGCAGCGAATGGTAAAACCCAACAAATTTCTTGCTCCATTTCCCAACAAATTTCGTGCTCTATTTCCCAACTAAATTCGTTCTCTATTTCCCTGATTTTTTTTTTGTTTATACATTGCGTGGACAATGACTTCTTACACCAGCTGCACACCATGATTTCGTGGCTCTCTACACTGTAATGCCACCTCGATTCCTTAGCAAATCACACAGGAATACTCCACGACCTCTGGGCGAACTCACCCAGCCTTCATGGCTGCATTTTTAATGTGAGCATGTCTGCATTTAAAGTGTTGTTAAGGATGAAAATATTCAGTGAATTTAATGTGCTTCTTACTCCTTATAATCCTTTTTAATTATGTGTTTTTTTTTTATGCTTATTAAACCTGTGTTTTAATCTTGTAAGACTGGCGTTTTAATGCTCTGGTATAATCGCTGAATATGGCGTGTTAATGCCCTGAATTGAACTAAGTTTTAATCCTTTAAGCCAGGCATTTTAATGCTCTGCTATGGTCGTTGAATCTACAAGATGCAAGTTAAAATTTTTGCAGGAAGACAACATAGCTATAGGCTATGCAACAGCCAGATTCATGGCATTCATCGAGGGATGTGAAAAAGTGAGCATCCCCAAAGGGTGACATACCATTGTATTAATTGGAAAAGGGTTCAACTCTTTAGAAGCTATTTTTTTGGTAAGATATACTAATTGCAGCAAGTCAAAATATCCTACTTGGTAGTGAATCTAAGAACCGTAAAATCTAATGTTAATGTTAAAGAAATTTCAACCTTAGTTGATATCACCTATGTATGTTAATACTGGACTCTCTAAGGTCAGCCTGGGTGCTGAACGTCATCTAGTTGGGTATCAGACCGAATAAGAAATCTTAGTTTGCAAGTAACAAAACTTTCAGTAAAAGTGTAATTTACCAATCCTTTTTACATACCTAATGGTGCCTTTTTGTCATGTTCATATTTTAGCATTTTCTCTATAAGGGATGTAACAATTAAAAAATGGATCTCATAGCGTTATTGTAAAAGTTGTATAGGAATCAATCCTATCAATTGGGGGTCTCGGTTCAAGCTAGCTCAACTTCGTGGTTGGATAGTTTATGAATGTTATTTTCGCCAAGTTTCAGCGCGCGTCGATTGGGGGCTCGGATTAGATGTTTGGTGATTCGACAGTGCATTTGATCTCCTAGTGCTTTGGTTTTCTTGAGTCGTTGGTCCAAATAGGATCGTGTTACTCTAGGGCGATCGTCGCACCTGTCGCCTGGGGACGTCATGATCCCGGATGAGGGGATCATGGTGCACCCTTTGGATAGTGACGAACGATAACTTGACTGGAGTCTGTGCTCCCGTGGTGGGTTGTTGGTCATTGTAAGTTCATGTTGGCGCTTGGATTGTGACGCCTTCATGCATTGGGTGGCGTGCTAAATAGGTTCTAGTTATTATCCGTGGAGGTTGTTGTTTCGGGTTGGGGATGTTGTCCTTAGGATTGTAGGAGATGTTGTGTTATGTCGGGTGGATAGTCATTCCTTCCTTGATTCATGCATGTTTCACCCGGTTTCTCTTGTGCCAGTGCATGGAGTCGTAGTTGCCTATTTCCTGGACTATCTTGTGTTCATCCTCAGTTGTGTGGTTAATTGTTGTCGTTGATGCCTTCTTGCCTAGAAACACACACACAAAAAAATTGTACCTTACTTCACTTGTTGTCGTAATGGCATGGGTCGTTACATATGGTATTAGAGCCGGTTCAAACCTACGACTATGAATCACCATGCTTTCCACTGTAGTAAACCCCTAAGTCTTAACCTAATGCTATATAAAAATTTAACTTGCCCTTGCAATAATCACTGTTAGATGACACTGTAGATATTCACAACGAGGTATCATGGATGGAAGTGCAATGCCTCCAAAAGTTTCACACCCTCAGAGTCTGACCCCAAGGGGAGGAACAAGTCCTTGGGATGGACTCGCTTGTAGTAAGGGATGAAGGTGGTTTGACAAGTCCCTTTTAGGTAATTTCGAAGGCCTTGATTCACCATCAGTACTAAGATGAGGCCAAGGCACCTGTACCCCTGAGGGTCCACAACGCGCCCTAGCTAGTACCATTAGCATCCATCGAGAACTCGAGAGAGTTGGGTTCTCAAGTCCACGAGCGCCGCAAATGGCTGTGCTGTTGAGGCATGGTTGTAGAGCAAGACGTTGTGCTTCACGCTTCGCGATCATGACCTCCAGCATAAAGGTCTACTTGAGGGTCTTTCACTGAAGGGGAGCGATCTTCTATGGTGGAAGATGCTCCTGCCACATTTGAACATGGCCATCGATGATGTGTCATGGGAACTGTTCGAGGAACGGTTCCAGGAGAAGTATCTTTCTGAGGAATTCGTTGAGCATCAACTCAACGAGTTCAACGCCTTGCGACAAGTTCGTCACACGGTGCCCAAGTGTGAGGCCCGTTTTAGAATGTTTTTGTATGCTCCGCAACTTAAGGAGTTCAAGTTTGGCCTTATTGTTAAAATTCAGCTTCTACTACAGGTACCAAGAATACTGGACCAAGGAAAGTACGTTGGATTGTGGCATTCCACATTACAAGCATTCCTGCCCAGAGGAAAGGGCCAATGTTTCTAGATCAATCGGACCCACTACCATCGGATTTTTGGGGCAAGGCCCATCAGAATCTTGCAGCAATGAATAACCGCTAGGCAGAGCAGCAGTCGACTGTGCTCAAGATGACATGTACCGTCGCTGACCAGACCCTTAGTGTTTTGATAGACCCCTGTGTTACCGAGAGTTTCATTTCTGGTGCAGTGCCAAAAAGGATTAAGGTAAAGGCAGTTGAACAGGATGAGTTTAGCTTCATAGAGATGGCTTTGGGAGGGTTACAGGCTGTATCCTTAACCTGGGAGAGTTTGTCACAAGTGCCAACCTATACGTCACAATCCTAGGATCGTATGATGTCATGATTGGTATGGATTGGTTGGGATCACATGAGGCAATACTCAACTGTAAGATGAAACGGTTGAGCTTGGTCGATGACGAGGGATAGAGACATGTGATTGTAGGCCGGAACCAAGGAGTTTCCCTGAGGTTCATCTCTTCCTTGCAACTTCGGAAGAGCATGCGCAAGGGGTGCAATATTTATGCGATCCTTGCGTTAAAAGAGAAGGGAGTAGCTGAAGGTCTAGAACACCTTCCGGTGGTGAGAGAGTTTGCAAATGTGTTTTCAGAGGAGTTACTTGGGATGTCGCCAGAGAGGGAATTGGAGTTTACCATAGACCTAAAACCAGGGACTGAATCGATAGTGAGAATGCCTTATCAGATGTCGACCCTGGAGTTACAAGAGTTGAAAATGCAACTGAAGGAGTTGTTGGACCTGGGACTGATATTTCCTAGTGTGTCACCGTGGGGTGAACATATTATTTTCATATGAAAGAAGGATGCATCTTGGAGGCTCTGCATTGACTACCGTCAATTGAACAAGGCCACGATCAAGAATAAATATCCATTGCCAAGGATTGATGATCTGTTCAATCAAATGAAGGGCGCAACGATGTTCTCGAAGATCGACTTGCGATCGAGATACCACCAGTTACGGATGAAGGAGGATGATGTCCCTAATACCGCCTTTAAGATGAGGTTTGTACATTACAAGTTTACTGTTTTACCATTGGGACTGACAAACTCCCCAGGGGTATTTATGAGTTTGATGAACGGGGTGTTCCGCGAGTACTTGGACAAGTTCGTCCAAGTGTTCATTGACGATATTTTGATTTCCTCTAAGACGATGGAGGAGCATGATGAGCACTTGTGCTTGGTACTACAGTGTTTGTGAGAGCACAAATTGTATGGGAAGTTGTCCAAATGCTCATTTTATTAATCAAAGATTCGCTATTTAGGGCATGTCATCTCCGATGAAGGTATCGCCATGGATCCAACAAAGTTCGAGGCTATTATGGAATGGCCTGCGTCGACGAATGTCCCAGAAGTGCGTAGCTTCATGGGTTTAGTAGGATACTATCGATGATTCATTGAGGGATTTCTAAGATAGAAAATCTGATCACGGAGTTGCAGAAGAAGAACAAGAAGTTTGTTTGGACCGAGAAATGCACAAAATCATTTCGGAGGCTCAAGGAGTTGTTGACAACAACACCGATACTAAAGGTCCCTGACATGGACACGGACTTCTTGGTATGCACTGACACATCCAAGGAAGGCTTAGGTGAGGTCTTTATGTAAGACAGACGAGTGATCACTTACATTCCGAGGAAACTGAGAAGGCATGAGGAGAACTACGCGACGCATGATTTGGAGTTGTTAGCCATTGTTTATGCCTTGAAGGTTTGGAGACACTACCTTATTGGATGAAAATTTGAACTAAAGACTGACCATTGTGGACTACAACACATCTTTACAAAAAGCAACCTGAACGCATGACAACAACGTTGGTCGGAATTACTTAGCAAGTACGACTTTGAGATTACTTGAATAAAGGGAACGGTGAACCAAGTGGCAGATGCATTGAGTCAGAGACCACACATCTTTTCAGTACTGCCTCTTCAGAAGAATCTACGTAAAAAGATTCTAACTTTACAGCGTAACGATGACTGGTACAAAGAGTTCGAGGGTTTTATCGGACAAATCACAATGATGGTACCACGATTTGAAGGATTTTCATTTGATAGTGATGATTTATTAAGGTTTAAAAATCGTAACTACGTATTGCCGAACGACGAGTTGAGGATGTTGATCCTGAGTGAGGCTCATAGAGCAGTTTACATGGCTCACCTAGGAGTCACGAAGATGAGGGACAACCTTAAAACTTTATTCTTCTGGAAGGGAATGAAGGAAGACATAGTCAACTATGTGGCCAGATGTCTAGAATGTCAGCAGGTAAAGGATGAACATAGACACCCTGCAGGATTACAACAACCACATGTATTCCATAATCAAAATGGGAGGTTATTTTGATGGATTTTATTGTTGGATTTCCACTGATGGTAAGGATACATGACTTGATTTTCGTAGTAGTAGAGACTCTGACGAAGAGTGCTCACTTTATTCTTGTGCGTACGACGTATTAGGCACCTGACACAACTAGAGTTTTTATCAGTGATATTGTGAGGCTACATGGCGTGCCTAAGAGGATTATATCCGATCGGGGATCGATGTTTACTGACGATTTTGGATGAGTTTCCAAGAGGCCTTGGGAACCCAACTTAAATTTAGTACTGTGTATCACCCAGAGACTGATAGGTAGACCGAATGAACGAACCAAACCATGGAGGACATATTGCGGATGTACATGATGGACCAACAAAAGCATTGGGAAGAATTCTTGCCACTAGTAGAGTTTGCTTACAACCATAGTTACCAGAGCACCATTAAGATGGTGCCTTTTGAGTTTCTTTACAAGCGACCGTATCAGACACCTTTGGGTTGGGATCGGCTTGAGGATAGGGTCCTGGTGGGACCAGAAGTGATCCAAGAAATGGAAGAGAAAATGAAAACAATAAGACAAAGGATTAAAGAAGCGAAGGATCGAAAAAAGAGTTACGATGATGCGTGTCATGTCGACCGTAATTACGTTGTGGAGATCGAGTCATTTTGTGATTGAAACCACATAAGAGTTCGATATAGTTGGGAAAAAGGTGGGCTAAACTATATCCTAGGTTCGTGGGATCCTACGATATTTTGGAAAAGAGAGGCCTATGGCCTGATGACTAGCCTTGCTTAATTCTTGAGGCGTATGCATGATGTATTTCACGTCTCTGTTTGAGACTTTATGATTAGTGATCCTTCACATGATTTGTCTTGAGCACCTTGCGGGTGTCAGACGAGAGTGCGCTCATGGCTGAGCCGATCTGCATCTTGGATCATCACGTTCGATATCTACGATGTCGAACGATAGAGTAGGTCAAGTTCCAGTGGGACAATTATAGTCTACACTCGGCAACGTGGGAGGACGCAAATGATATGCACCAACAGTTTCCAATTTTTGTTTGATGATAGATATTTGATGTTGTGATACACTTTATTTCAAGATATATACTGTGAAACTTCGAGATGAAGTTTAGACCAAGAGGGGGTGTATGTAACATCCCGCTCTGGTGCACTGATTGAACTTATTCTTTGAGGACACTTTCTCGCAAGTGATCTGGATTATTATGCTATTAAAACTTTTGATTTTGATTATGAGGCGCTATGGGTTGATGACATGTTGTTTTACCGCTTGACATAGACAGGTGCTATTGAATTGGTTTTACTGAGTGTGCAGGATTACAGACCTAGAGGATGCCGAGGCATCGATGGAACCCCTTGGAATCCGAATCGAGTCAGGGAGTGTGCCATTGGGGTTTGATTGTTTTACTGTGATATTAGTGCATCTGACTGGATGATTGATATGGATATGTTCTAACATGATTTTTTGATGATGCAGGCTGATGATAGCTTGCCAACTAGACTCACATATGTAGTAAAGGGGTCACACATGACTACCAGAGATGTTGAGGGAGAGGTGTGGACAACAACCCTGCCACAACCTACTAGCACTCTCGCCGTGGCTCGAACTGTAGGCTAACGATTACCTAGTTCGAGAGGACCCACGATGCTGTGAGGGAAGACTACGACAGTTGCTCACGATGATTCTAAGGGGCGCGCAATAAGGTAGGGGCCTTATTCCTTAGAAGCCCTTAGTCTCCCACAAGTTCACTTGGCAGAGTGTTGACTCCAGGGGTTATTGATGTCTACCAAATCAGTGAAGAGGCGAGTGGCACCCTTGGAGCACGTAGTGCGTCCTAAAGGGCATGCCACCCAAAGGGACAGAAGAGGCGAGTGACACCCTTGGAGCACGTAGTGCATCCTGAAGGGCAGATCGCGCAAAGGGACAGATGAGGCGAGTGGCACCCTTGGAGCATGTAGTGCGTCCTGAAGGGCACGCCGCGCAAAGGAACAGATGAGGTGAGTGGCACCCTTGGAGCACCTAGTGCGTCTTGAAGGGCACGTCACATTGTTGATGATAGAGGGATGAACCTAGATGGCCCTAAGACAAATAACATGTTAAGTAATTTAACAAAAAAAAACAATTTCCCTGATTAAATGTTGCCTAGTATGAAATTTAAGGCCTAAGTCTAAATTACCCTAGTGGTAAAATTTTTTCTTCTATATAAAAAAATAGTAATAAAATAATAAAAATAAAAACAACTTAAATAATAATTATGATCTTCGTTAAATCTTGTAACATGAAGGGAGAAAGAAATTTAATTTATTCATAAAAAAGGTAAAATTATGTTGGATTAAAATTAAAAAGGGAATTAGATGTTTTATTACCTTAATAAATTAAAGTATACTAATTAAATAAGAAAAGGGAAAAAGGGTTAATTTTCACACCTACCTTTTTGAGTTCTAAGTAAAAGGGGAAAGAGGGAAAATAAAAAAAAAGGGAAACTAGGGAAAAGAGGTAACATAAAAAGGGAAAAAGGGGAACTAAGGGAAAAAGATGAAAGTCAACTTAGGAAATAATCTACCATTTAAGAGATTCTAATTTTAAACTGAATTAGCAATTTAATAATATGGAAAGCTTTTAAAACCTGTAAGGGAATTTGTGGACACCTAGGAGTGATTCTAGGAGTAACTCTAGGTGGGTGAGGGAAATAAGACAATTAATAAATTAAAGAAATTAAATAATAGAGGAATGAAGGGGATGGGTGACACTTGTACGTAGAATAATTTTTAGGAATTTATTTTAAAAAACTTTAATTAAATGAGATTTTAGGAAAGAGAGGAAGTGGGAAATTATATATAATGAAGGAAGGTGAAGGAGGAAGAACCATCTTCTGTTTGCATAATGTTACACTGCAGAAATATCGACTTGACTGATTTACTTGTGGGAGTTGGGATACCCAACTCGGAGAGGAGTGGTAGCTCGACCTTGCGAGGCGAGCTAGGAGCTAGATGAAACCTCTGGATAGTGTGTGGCCCCTTTGCGGCTCGGGGGGCTAAGGGGGAAGAAGAGTACCCCTAGCATTGGATGGGAGGTACCGGTGAAGTCTCGACAGTCGGTGAGCGGGAGTCGCATGGAGCGTGCATACGTCACTCAGAGCGGGCGATCAGGCAACGATACTCTCTTTTCATTTGTATAATAGATGTTGTAGGTTTTATGATTGGATCTGCATGTTGATTATGTAAATAGATTGGATGTTTAAATTGATGACTGAGACTTTTCTTAGCTTAGCTCGATGATTGTTGACTCCCTTGGCCTTAGTTTTCCCGCATGTCTTGACCACCTAGCTGTGTTTGATTGTGACCCGTGTGATTGTTAGCCTTTCATCCTTAGTTCATCATTCCTCGCCTGAGCAGTCGGCTAGGATCTTTATCTACGGTCGTCGCCTTAGCATTAAAAGACCTATGGATCTCAACGCCCTGCTTTTCTGTGCGAGGATGATGAGCGAAGGACGTCCTATTAGCCATCTACCTTTGTTGTCCTCCCTGGGCTGATTGTTGTCTTGCGCCTTCTATAAAAAGTACCTCTGCGTATGGATTTCATGAGCCCTTGTTGGTTTATATCTGCGCTTGTTTGTTCTCCGAGCCTTGAGGTCTTAACCTTGGATTTTTCTACGCTTGATTGAATCATCCCTGTCCTTGTCTATGATGGACCTCATGCCTGTGTTTTAACTTGGAGACACTGATTTTATGTGCTGCGTTGGGATAGCTAAATAGTTGATTACTCTACATTTTCCTGGTATAACAAATATAATTATATGAATAGATATTTTTACCTTTAATGGGTGACCAAGGATTTATATAAAATGAACTTGAAATGGACGTATTGTTATTATTGTTGAATCGGAGTGATATAAATCACAGTTATACAATCGGAACAATATTGTTAGTATTGCTATTATTGTTAACTCGCAGGTGTACCAATTGCAGTAATGTCTTTAGTATTGTTATTATGGTTAAATCATCGTTATACAGTCGCAACAATGTTGATAGTATTGTTAATATTGTTAGCTCACAGACATACACATCGCAGTAATGTTGTTAGTATGGTTATTTGCTAAATCCGAGTTCGATTAGTGTAAGTATGCACTTGACAGCGTGTTATACCTTGCATGAAGGCGTTATGAGAATAACGAGCCATTTATATCATGGTCAATATTATCTGATATACATATTCATGAGGCATATCCCAGGATATCCCCAAAATTTAAAGCACCACGATTGACGGTTGTGCGGACTATGTATTCTGTTGACGAAATTTTTTCTTGCATGCCGTGGATGGAAATTTTTTCGTGTAATGGAGTGGGTTTGGGCAGTCAAGTATTGGGAAGCAAATGGTAAAACCCAAAAAATTTCGTGCTCTATTTCCCATCTAAATTCGTGCTCTATTTCCCAGCTAAATTCGTGATCTATTTCCCTGATTTTTTTTTTCTGTTTATACATTGGGTGGAAAACGACTTCTTACACCAGCTGCACACCATGATTTCGTGGCTCTCTACACTGTAATGCCACCTCGATTCCTTAGAAAATCACGCATGAATACTCCAAGACCTCTGGGCGAACTCACGCAGCCTTCATGGCTGCGTTTTTAATGTGAGCATGTCTGCGTTTAAAGTGTTTTTAAGGATGAAACTATTCAGCGAATTTAATATGATTCTGACTCCTTATAATCCTTTTTAATTATGCATTTTTTTTATGCTTATTAAACCTGTGTTTTAATCTTGTAAGACTGGCGTTTTAATGCTCTGGTATAATCGTTGAATTTGGCGTGTTAACGCCCTGAACTAAACTGAGTTTTAATCCTTTAAGCCAAGCATTTTAATGCTCTACTATGGTCATTGAATCTACAGGATGCAAGTTAAAATTTTTGCAGGAAGACAACATAGCTATAGGCTATGCAACAGTCAGATTCATGGCATTCAACCAAGGATGTGAAAAAGTGAGCATCCCCAAAGGGTGACAGACCACTGTATTAATTGGAAAAGGGTTCAACTCTTTAGAAGCTATTTTTTTGGTAGGAAATACTAATTGCAACAAGTCAAAATATCCTACCTAGCAGTGAAGCTAAGAACCATAAAATCTAATGTTAATGTTAAAGAAATTTCAACCTTAGTTGATATCACCTATGTATGTTAATACTGGACTCTCTAAGGTCAACTTGGGTGCCGAACGTCATCTAGTTGGGTATCATACTGAATAAGAAATCTTATTTTGCAAGTAACAAAACTTTCAGTGAAAGTGTAATTTACCAAGCCTTTTTACATACCTAATGGCGCCTTTTTGTCATGTTCATCTTTTAGCATTTTCTCTATAAGGGATGTAACAATTAAAAAATGGATCTCATAGCGTTATTGTAAAAGTTGTATAGGCATCAATCCTATCGATTGGGGGTCCCGGTTCAAGCTAGCTCAACTTCGTGGTTGGATAGTTTAGGAATGATATTTTCGCCAAGTTTTACCACACATCGATTGGGGGCTCGGCTTAGATGTCTGGTGATTCAACAGTGCATTCGATCTCCTAACGCTTTGGTTTTCTTGAGTCATCGGTCCAGATAGGATCGTGTTTCTCCAGGGAGATCGTCGTACCTATCGCTTGGGGACATCATGATTCTGGATGAGGGGATCATGGCACACCCTTTGGATAATGGCGAACGATAACTTGATTGGAGTCTGTTCTCCCGTGGTGGGTTGTTGATCATTGTAAGTTCGTGTTGGCACTTGTCTTGTGACGCCTTCATGTGTTGGGTGGCGTGCTAAAGAGGTTCTAGTTACTAGCTGTTGAGGTTGTTGTTTCAGGTTGGGGATGTTGTCCTTAGGCTTGTAGGAGATGTCATGTTATGTCAGGTGGATAGTCATTCCTTCCATGATTCATGCGTGTTTCACCCGGTTTCTCTTGTGCCAGTGCATGGAGTTGTAGTTGCATGTTTCTTGGACTATGTGCTTGTGTTCATCCTCAGTTGTGTGGTTAATTGTTGTCATTGACGCCTTCTTGCCTAGAAATACACACCAAATTTTTTTACCTTGCTTTGCTTGTTGTCGTAATGGCAGGGGTCGTTACAGTTTTAAAAACAAAATATCTTCCCTTTGTATTCGTGGAGAGGTGGTTTTGTACTGTAAACATATCAAAGGTAAAAGTCTCTTTATCCTGGATTTATTTAATTAACTCTTTTCACCTCCTCATGCACTGGATAGCATGGAGCCCGGGGTTGGGTCATTCCTTTCTGATAGACAAATATCACATCCTAGGCATGGGATTATCAACTATTTTGTCAGATGAGCTAATTTAAGCCATAAACCATAAAGGTGTTTACTACTTATACTAGGTAAATTGTGAACCACACACGAGGATGGTTTGTTCAAATTGGATTACAGGAGAGGAGCTGGAACTAGAAGGGTCCCTTTATGTAGAATGGCAACCATTTAGATGTGCTCTTATTAATTCTGGGGTGCTACTGCTAGATATACCAGATGCATTGAAATGGACGGGCGGAGACTTGTCGGGGCAAATTTCTGTTAAGAATGTGTATATGGTGATGGAAAATAAGAAATGGATCCTTAGCATCCGAGGATGGAGGAAAGGTTTATGGTCCTCAGACTGCCCCCTGAAAATTAATCTGTTCATATGGTTGGTGATCGAGAACATAATTCTATCATGGGAAATTATTCAATGTAGAGGTTTCATTGGTTCGAGTTGTTGCATTATTTGCAAGAAGAATTGTGAAACTACTCAACATTTGTTTGTTGATTACGCATTCACATTGGTTGTTTGGGGGAATGTAAAATTATACACAAACTTCTTGGGTTCCTAGGCTGGTAACACTTTAGCAGAGTTCTTTAATTTGTGGATTAAACAAAACTTTTTACATTCATCCTTGCCGACGCTTATCTGTTGGCTTATATGGAGGGAAAGGAATTCGACGATTTTTGAAGATAGTGTTCCATCTGTTTAGAAGGTGGTGCACCGTGCATTATTTTCCATGAGGGATCTCAAAGTAAAGCCGATTGTTGTTTCTCGGAAAAAGGGGATATCCTGTCAAGCAATGGGTGGCATGGTTGGTTGGTTTGACGGGTCGACTGCATCAATGAGACATAACAATGGAGTTGAAGTTATAAAGATCAGTGAGCAGTGTTGTTTTAAATGGCTTCTCAATTGTGGTCCAGGTACCAATACAAGAGTGGAACTATTGGGTGCATGGGCGCTCCTCACCCTAGCTTCTCGGCTATCCATGCAAGATATTCATGTTCAAGGAGATTCTAAGATCATCATTGATTGGTTGTGAGACACATGTCGTCATCAGGTTGTATCTTTGGATTGTTAGAAGGACTCACTATTGGGATTAATCAAGCAATTCTATAATATTTCCTTTGTGCATGTATACAGAGAAGATAACAAAGTGGCGGACACCTTTCCAAATAGGCATTACTAAAGGATCCTGGCTTGTCTTATCAATTTTTTGTTGTTGTTAGATAATCTGGCTCTCGTTAAAATATGGAGGATGTTCATTTGTTTCTATTTTAGTTGGATTATTTGAATTTGCATTCTCTAATAAATTTCAACAAGAATAATACAAGGCTTGTCTTATCATTTTTTTTTTGTTGTTGTATGGAGGATGTTCATTTGTTTCTTTTTTAGTTGGATTATTTGAATTTGCATTTTCTAATTTTTTTATTGGTGTAATCTCTCTCCATTAATTTTTTTGGATTATATGTTTTGTATTTTATTTCCACAATAATAATTTCTTCGGATTATCTGTTTTGTATTTTATTTCTACAATAATAATAAACAGGTTTTTACTCATTTTATGCTTCTTTTATATTTTTAAATATTTTTAAGAGTTAGAAATTTAAATGTATGTTTACTCAATGAACGATCCATTCATTTTTTTATGGAAATTAAAATTACAAGATTAATTTGTCAATTTCAACTTCTTTTTAAAATGTAATGCTCATCAAAAACCCACCACAATAATAATAAAGAGGTTTCTACTGATTTTATGCTTCTTTTATAATTTTAAGAGTTAGAAATTTAAATGTATGTTTAGGCAATGAATGGAACCATTCATTTGTTTATGGGAATTAAACTTAGAAGATTAATTTGTTAATTTCAACTTCTTTTAAAATGTAATGCCCATCGCCTGCACGGGTGTAGACGGATTGGCAAGTCCCGTGTAAATGGAAGGAAATTTGTAAAATGGAGTCTCATGTTCGATTCTCACCCGGACTTACTCGTGCACCATTCTTGCGGGCTGAGTGGTTGCACCTGGGGTTATAGTGGTAGCCACTGGGGATCGACCCCATGTCACGCGAGTACGAGAACCGCGAAGTTGCCGATTCCCCCAGTAAAAAAAAAATGTAATGCCCATCAATAGCCCACCAATGTAATGCTCATTAATAGCCCAACCATGTAGTACACAGGCATCAAATTTAGTTTCTTTTATAATTTTAAGAGTTAAGAAGATTAATTTGTCAATTTCAACTTCTTTTAAAATGTAATGCTCATCAATAGCCCAACCACGTAGTACACATGCAACAAATTTAGTTCCTTTTATAATTTTAAGAGTTAGAAATTTAAAATGTAATGCTCATTTTTCTCTTATTTCTATTTCACATGAATTGTCTTCACTCTTTTCATGCTATCCAATTCAAATGCTGCTATGATGATTACCAATGCTATTTTTACTTATTTTTGAGTGATGTGGTGCATTATCTTTTTAATTCTACTCCCTGTTATCTGTCTGAATTCCCTGTTTTTGAATGCCTATTGGGTGTTTTCTTTTAGTCATATTCGATGCTCATTCTTTTAAAATGTAATTCCCATCGGTAGCCCACCAAGTAGTACACATGCAACAAATTTAGGAAATTGTGAGCTCAATAATTTTTCTGTTATTTCTATTTTCTTCGCTCTTTTCTTGCTATCAAATTCAAATGTTGCCATGTTGATTACCAATGTTATCTAACCACTTCATTTCATTTTTACTTATTTTTGAGTGATGTGGTGCATTTTCTTCTTAATTCTACTCCTTGTTTTGAATTCCTTGTTTTTGAATGCTTATTGGCTGATGATTACCAATGCTACCTAACCACTTTATTTCATTTTTATTTATTTTTGAGTGATGTGGTGTATTTTCTTCTTAATTCTACTCTGTGTTATGTTATGAGTCTGAATTCCCTGTTTTTGAATGCGTATTGGGTGTTTTATTTTAGTCATATTCGATGCTCAGGTGTGTAGTTGATGTTGGAATAACATTAATGCAAATTGTTTCCTTCTACTCCCTCCATGTTTTTGAATGCCCATTCTTTGTTTTCTTGATTATGTTTAATTTGTATGGTATATGTATGAATAACAATAATGCAAATTGTTACCATTGATTATTCCTTCTTGCAATTTTGTTTTTATTTAATCCTTAATTTTCAGGACACGTGGATAGAAATTAAGGATAAAATTGGAATGGTTACTCTAGAAGCTGTTGTTGATTTGCTAATTGAAATTTAATTTGCATCTCATGTATTTTCTTTTATTATGATAATTAATGTTGTATATGTTTATGTAATCATTATCATTGAATGTGTTTTATTTTAGTTAGACACTGTTGCTTGAACTTGGTGGGTCATTCTCTGCTCCACCTACCCATAATGTTGGATGCCTTTCTGTAAGGTATATGTATGAATATCAATAATACAAATTGTTATCATTGATTATGGGTTTCCTTCTTGTAATTTTGTTTCTATTTAACCCTTAATTTCTAGGACGGTGGATAGAAATTCAACAGAAAATTGGAATGGTTACTCTAGAGGTTGTTGTTGATTTGCTAGTTGAAATTTATTGCCGTGCGTAAGTATGTAAATTCAATTGTATCTCATGTATTTTCTTTTATTATGATAATTAATGTTGTATGTGTTTCTGTAATCGTCATCGTTGTATGTGTTTTATTTTAGTTAGACATTGTTATTTGAACTTGCTAGGTCATTCTCTGCTCCACCTACCCATAATGTTGAATGCGTTTATGTAATCCTAGTAGTTGAATGTGTTTTCTTCTAGGTATACATTGTTGTTGATTGTCTATTTTGTACTTTCATCTAGCTATACTTTGTGGAATATTTATTTGTTCTTTCAATGTCTATTGTTCATGATCGACCTGCTTTGTTTGAACAATGATAATGGAGGCCATTTAATTGAATTTTTTTTTTCTGGTTACTCATTACAAATTCTTGATCGCTATAACCTTTAATTTTCAAGTTGCATGCGATAAAAAAAATATATGAGAATGTCCAAATGTTTATTCTCATAGCTATGGTTAATTTGTTGATGAAATTTAAATGCGTTGCTAATCAATAGAATACATTCCAACAATTTCAGGAAATTGGTTGATTGAGAAAATTACATGGCTTGATTTAACTTAACTTTCTATTTTTTATGATTTGTTTTAATTAAAATTTATGAGAACTAACATTACACAAATTACATACAGAAAATAATATTCTTATTACATTCAAATCTATACAAATCAATATATAATATACAAACATATATAGTTTAACTTAATTTTCTATTTCTTGTGATTTGTTTTATTAAAATTTATGAGAGTTGACATTACACAAATTACATATAGAAAATAATATTTTTATTACATTCAAATGAATATAGAATATACAAATTAATATGCAATATACAAATATATATATAGTTGGAGTTAGATCCAACTAATTTTAGATAAAAAAGTTAATTCTAAATATTTGTTTTAATTAAAATTTATGATAATTGACATTACACAAATTACATATAGAAAATAATATTTTTATTATATTCAAATCAATATACAAATATATAGGAGTTAGATCCAAGTAATTCTAAATCTAGACAGAGAAGTCTGTGCAATTCTCTTGAAGAGCAATAGGATCAACTCTCCACAATTCTATGCACGTTAAGCAGTCAAACTAATTTTTCAGCATCATAACTCTACCCTTCAAAGCCTTCGAGCACAAAGGGTGACCTCACTGGCTGCAATGAAGACGCCTGTGCATTCGAACTCAATGCAACAATACATCGTGATGGACATATCATATTGGAATTCAGAACCAAAACTTCGAGACAGCTGCAACATCTGTGCAAATGCTTGACTCTTTCCACACAAGTCTCAATTATGCGGCAACTTGGGCTAGGCTACCACAAGGCCATAACAAAGCTTCATGAAATCTCATCCGAAATTTAAAGCCAAAAAAACCGCTACAGGCATGCCCTCGATATAGAAGGACCGGAGATTAACCCTTGCACCGGTGATTCGTGGTGGCCTTCTCTCTCTGAACGAATGCCATTTCTTTACTGGAGATCTGCTTCATAACCTATGGTCTGAATTCAATACACCTGCTTTGCAATCCGTGACGGGAAAAATTTAACTACTGGACAAGCTCAATGCAGTCAGTGGCCGGATATGTTGATTGTGGCTGGGTGGCTCCCTTTTCAGGCAGAAGCCACAGTAATTATCACTCACATAAGAAACTAGTAAATAAATAAAAAAATAAACAATCCACTCCCTTTTTAGGCAACAACCACTATTTCTGTTTCTTTTCACTCCCTTTTGAGATTGAGTTTTGCATGTAGTATTTTCTATTTCTTTTCTGATTTGTCTTTATTCTTTTGTTATACATTTATGGAACGTAAATGTGGTCCTAACTAATAGATGGCAGTTCTAATGACCAAAATTAAATAATTTCGGGAAATCTCCAGATTGAATTTTGCATGGAGTATTTTTTCAATTTTTTTTCTGGTTTATCTTTATGCTTGGGAAAATCTTGAGATTAAGTTTTTGATGGAATATTTTCAATTTTTTTTTGATTTGTTTTTATGCTTTGTTTTAATGCCAAGTTTTTTGAGATGGAGTGTATTTTCTATTTTTTTTTTCATTTGTATTTATGCTTTTGTTATGCAAAGCCCTTAGAGGTGGAATGCTTTCAAGATGATGATAAATGCTATATATATGCGGGATTTTCATTATGTCTATTTAGTAAGGTGTACTATCTGTTCTCTGTTTCAGGTTTTGAAAAACTTTGATGGAGTCTGGTTTTTTTTGGTCTCCTTTTAGAAATTCTGTGTAACTTTCTAGTTTCCCATGCATGTGATTGAAATTTAACAGAATATTGGAATGATTAATCTCAACTCAGCTCAGTTGCTGATTTTTTTATTTTTAAATGAAAATTAAATGAGATGCTCACCTACCACCATAAGAGATGGATAAATTTTTGTTTTCTTTTTATAAATTCTTTGTAACCTTTTAGTTTCACATACATGTGATTGAAATTTAGTATAATATTGGAATGGTTAGCCTCATCTCAATTGTTGACTTTTAAATGGAAGTTAAATGGGATGCTTGCCTAGATTGCTAATGATAGGCTATAATTTTAGGAAAGGGTGAAATTGAGTTTTGCAGCAGTTGCTTTCTGTTTCCCTAGATTTGTGATTTGTTGTAATCATTCTTTTCATATGTAGAGCTCTTAGTAGGAATGCTCTCAATGTGATGAGATTGTTTTCATGTTTTTCAAGTCATGTTATATTTACATGTGGTATGGTCCATTTTTTTTTATCATAATTTTAGTCTTTTTCCCTATAAAAAAATCCACATTTTTATTGTAAAATAAAAATTACATTTTTCATATGCATATTGTATTTATATATATAACTAATATATTATCCGAAAATAATATAAATCTTCAACATTATCTCTAATTTTCTTTTTAAAAGTTCAAAATGAAAGGTGAAGAACTTGAAAAAAAAACAAAAAAAAACAAGTAACATTGTATTCCTTGCTGGATGTCTATTTTGTATCTTCTTTTAACAATTTCTTTATGTTTATGTGTACTTTATGAACAATGTTTTCTATTTGAACAACATGAATGGATATGTTTTCACTAATCTTTTGAGTTCCTTTTGAGTAATATTTATCTTGTAACATTTAATTTCAAAATTTGTGGAATGTTGAAGAGTATATTCCCATGTCTTGTTATACGTTTATAAGATTGTTGAATTTTGAAATGGTTGTTGTTTTCTATTTCCTATTATTTGTTATGAGATTACTATTTCTTAAAATAAGATTTCATAGATTAGATTTAGATGAAATTGAAAAGGTATAGATAATTCAAACCCTATACCTATGTTTATCTTTCATATACAAGTTGACATTGTATGTTATAAC
>JZKD02S1062203.1:82628-93614 GCA_000966675.3 Picea glauca | reverse complement strand
CCACTTGATCCGCTGGATCTTTTCAATGACTTATGGTTGAGTTTTAATTTTGCATGCGTTAATTAACCATTGAGAAACTTAGTGAAGGAATGAGGAAGGAAGAGGAATTATAACAGACATATACACATATGCATATCTGAAATGAATGATAAACAACAAACCATAACACGCAGATTGATAACGGAGTTCAGCACAACTTTGCCTACGTCTCCGGGCCTTTTCTCTGTGAGGGAGGCTTCTTTATTTCTTTTTGAAAGCTCAATAGTACATCGCTGCAATGCCAAATGGCTACAAGACTGATCTGGTCATGTTCGCTCAGATCTCTAGAACCATGCACAAAAAACGACACGCAAAACGGACGTCCAGAGCTCTCAAAAATGGTCCGACAACATCTCCTCCTCAACAGCTTCTCTGCCTCAAACTAGCTTTGGCTTGGCTTATCCTCAGCATCATTCTGCTCTGAATGCCCTCAAATTTGTTCCAATGCCTCGATTAGGCCTTGGTTATATAGCTGGGAAGTTAGTTGTCCATCTCCAACTTCCTCCACAAATTTAGGCTCCAAAACTGCCCAATAACTCCCAAAAATGGATTAATTACATTACAAATGGGCTAATTACATTTAAAAACCCAAAAATTAGTTAAAATACCCACTTTATAGTTATAAATTGGTTAAAATTGGGCATAAGCCCCCTTTTCCGAGTGCGCGCCCCCTTTTAAGGTCATATGCATTTACACGACCACGCGCTGGGGCTTAGCCCCCAGCCCCCTCCTTTATGTGCCATAATACTATGCAATATGTTTTATATTGTGGGTTTTAATAACATAAAATAATTTGGGCGCATTGGTTATAAGACTATTGTGAAGGCGCTTAGGCTTAGTGGTTAGCCATGGGTTCTAAACCTAGGGACCCCAAAACTTTTGAAACCTGCCACTTTGACTGATGACTGGGTGCCACGTGGCACTTTCCCATTCGACGGACAAATGCCACTTGTCAACCATTGACTGGTCCAATTCCCTGCCACATGTCTGCCCTGTCAACAAACCTGCCCAAACACCATCAACCATAGAGTGCCACTTCATCTCCTGCACAGTCAGCATGCTGATGTCATCAACGTTGACTTTTTGACCAGTTGACCTTTGACTTTTTACCTGTTTCGGCTTCCGATCAGAACGCGATAACTTTCGCATACGGAGCCCATTTGACAAAGTAAATATACCATCAAAATCGGGAAGATGATACAGACACAATGGCATTGGTTTCATTAGATTCTGAGCATTTTCATTTTTGAGCATTTTTCAAGCCCTGTTAGGCTTCTGGATCCGATTTCGGATCAAATTTAGAGTTGTTACAAAGGTTATGTTTTATGCTTGTTAGTTGAAAAAAATACTCTAAAATTGGGAGGAGATTAATCAGCCTTCAGATTTGCATCCCACAAACCTGAAGGATGAGAGTATGTGATCTTTTTGCATCAAATTTGTTCCAAATAGTTATTATTGTAATGAAATGAAAAAAAATAGTAGAAAGAAAGATCAAATTGATTATGCAGGACCATTGTTTGAAACAATGAATTTTCCCATGCGGTCAGATGAAAATGTGCATGCATGTATGCATGCACATGCGCGTGAATGGAATCTACTTATGAACTCTTCATGTAATTATGTTATCTATTCATGATCAATTTGTGTAATTGAGTGATAGTTGTGATATATACGAGCATACCCATAGAGGTAGAGGACTATGTGAGTGAAATTTACAATGCGAGTGCAAGCGAGTACATTGTGTGAGGAGAGGATGGTTGTATGCCTACGAAGGCTATTGTAATTCTCCTTTGAATAGAAGAAGACTGATAATCATTGCTCGTGGTTTTTTCCTGATTTGGGTTCCATATAAATCACTGTGTCAATTGTGTGTTTGTTGTTCTTGGTTTGATGCATGTGTAATCTAGCTCAGTTGTATTTTCTATGTTTTTCTTTCACTGCCTAACAAGTGGTATCAGAGCTTAGAGTTGGAGGAGAAAAGAGGGAAGGAGAAAATAATTTGGTCATTGTATCGCCTTCGAAATAATGTTCCCCAGATCTGAGTGACTCAGATGAGTCACAATTGAGTGTTGGGGGATTGTTGGCCCTCGAGCAAGTTTTGAGGAAACATTTGTCGGGTTTGACCACTTTTTGGACTTCGACAGGCTGGTCGAAGATGGAGCGCCCAGGCAGAGCTGAGATTGTGGGATCTCACTTGTTTTGTGGACCCATCAATGGGTTCATTATGGTTTATGTAATGGGTTATGGGATGTCGGTCCATGGGGTTACCCATGATTAGGCCTTTTTGTAAGGAATGTAAAAGTATAAAAAAGAAAAGATTGTAAGGTAGAAATATAAAAGTAAGTAGGAAGTAGCGAAGTGCAAGAAGTAGCATCTATCTAAGTGCAAGAGGCAGGTAGTTCTGAGTTGCTTTGTGCAACTGACCGCGTATGTAAGGTTGTGTGCTTAGCAGGGGAGTTGTATCATCAAACCCATGCCTATCTATGCTACGATGCATGATATTCATCAAACATACACAGTGGAAAGTCAAACACAATCATTAATAATTCAATTTGCAATAATCCTATCTTACCATTTGAACACATAGTAACAACAATCACCATTTCTACCCATACGATGTTGTGGTATACACAGACCATTTAACAAAATGCAAGAGCATTTTTGTGACTGTACATGTATAATTACCCCGAATCCAAACATCAAACGATGTTGAGCTATCAATCCAACACAAGGAGGCAACAATAGTATGCCCAATCCCATTTCTCAAATCGATCAAATTGTGACAAAACCATACTGTTTAAAAAAAAACCCCATGTGCATCTATGATGGTGTGACCAAACGATATCCATAACATATGCAGTGGAAAACCAAGCTAGGACTATCATGGTTTTTAAACTGCAATACTCCCGATTGGAAATTAAAACACACAGTAGAAACAATCATCATTTCAACTTAAACAAGATATCGGAAGCCCACACACACCAACACATTATGCACAAAGCATCATTGTGACTTAATCGATTATAAACTAATGTTGGGTTAGCAATTCAATAATTACAATATAAGAGAGAATGACTGTGAATTCAATTCCATTTCTCAAATCAATCAGATTACCATGCTAAGCTATCGATTCGACTATTATAATAACCAATACAGTGACTAGATACCAATAACCAAAACCATTGTCAATAAAAACAACAGAGACGAGCCAACAATCGATCACTGTCGACGATACCCCACCAACTCGTAACAATCAACAATATACCTGACAGGATATAACGGGCTCCATTTATTAAAACTGGGATTTGAGTAATCAAGGATTCTCTCTGTGGACCAACATGGGGAGACTGGAGTCAACCCCCAATAGTGGGTGAGAACCTCCAAGACCATATAGTGGACACACATTCCATACTACCAATAACTTTGCAGATAGGGTGACAGTTCATGAGATAGGAGAGACTATGAACAGAGGAGCATAAGCTTCATTTTGGTCTATAGTAACATCGAGAAAACGCAGGGTATAACCCTCGTGGTTTTCCCAATAAACTCGAAGAATGCTGAGATAAAACAGACCCAGGAAGTAGCAATCAACCTTAAGCAAGCCCCTTGGTATAATAGCCATCATAACCCACTGCGCAAACATCAGTAGCATGAACGAACCCATACCCAAATGAAACAATACGCAGTGACATAAGGTGGTTCAAACCCAACAATGCCATAATCAACAAAAAGACGGGGTATGGTGACAAGAAAAGTGCAGAGACAACCAGTCAATCTGGACTGAATGAAACCCTTCAACCAATACCAATAAGGACGACAGAGAGCCTTCATGGCTTCTAGCACTCAGAATGATAAATGAAACTGTGACTTCAACCATCATTGTAATGAAAACCACACAACCATCCATTCCAGAGAAATATCACAAATTTACACAGTTACCAATCTTAAGAAAAGCACGGACCCATACATCACCAAGCCAATATCTATTTCATAACTAGATCAGGTTCATGGATGGTGAAAAAGACATACCTGTAACCAAAAGCCTTAAAAATGCGAGCTTGGTCGAACGATTCTTCCCTTGCCTGAAAATCAAAGCTTAACCACAACGGAACACAATTGAACAATAGCTAAGCTAGGGTGACAACCAGTGAAAGGGGTATGGAGTGATGTGCAGTAAATGCACATCACCTCCATCCTCCACTCATTCAATTACATAGTATACGCCATCCAACCTTCCATTAATCCACTTAATTAATCTATGCATCAAACTTAACATCCATCGCTTATCAAATGCACCACCCATATCACTTTAACCATTACCAACTATACTATAATGCATATCAACCATGTTTTCATATAACTCAATAAATCATATAGCCACTAACTTTGTTAGCCAGGACTAACAACAATCCTTTTCAACTCATTTGCGTATAATGTATCATAACATAACATAGTATAGGATAGCCTTTTCCCTTTGGATTTGTTCCATATTTATTTTATCTTTTTTCATGACTAACATGTGTTTTGTGCAGGTGCAACATGTAACAGATCATGGTGCTAATAGCAATATGATAACATTGGATATAAGCCATTCACACAATATGGAATTTAGAGCTTAGAGCAATTAGAAACAACACAAAATAGGAATTATCCATCACTAGTAAAACCAAGATTTCATCAATCATGTAAAACCCTCTAGGCAGTGTCGAATAACAACATAAACATGAAATAAGAACCAAATCTGATATCCAATCTAAAAGGGGGTCCCAACTACTACTATTATATATCTTGTTAGCTTATAATAATAGACTTTAGCAATACTTTGCTGGAAAAATCCTTATTGCAATTTTTATCCTCAACACACAGCTCTATGAGCCTCATTTAGGATCAAACTCCTCAACTCGTCATTCGGTGGTATGTAAATTCGTCCCATAAATCTCAATAATCTGTCGGCGTTCAACGTAAATCCTTGAAATATTGGTACCATCTTTGTGTTTTGTCTGATAAAATCCTTGACCTCCTTGTCCCATTCATCATCGTGCTGTAAAGTTAGAATATTTTCACGTAGATTTGTTTAAAGAGGCATCATTGAAAATATGTGTGGTCTTCGACTCAACGCATCCGCCACTCTGTTCACTGTTCCATTTCTGTAAGTAATCTCGAAATCGTACTCACTAAAAAATTCTGACCAACGTCGTTGTCATGTGTTCAAGTCACTTTGCGTAAAGATGTGTTGTAGTCCACAGTGGTCCATTGCTAGTTCAAATTTCCATCCAATAAGGTAGTTTTTCCAAAGTCTCAAGGTATATACAATGGCTAACAACTCCAAATCATGCATCGCATAGTTCTTCTCATGCCTTCTCAACTTTCTCAAGATGTAAGCGATCACTCGACCGTCTTGCATCAAGACTCCACCTAATCTTTCCTTGGATACGTCAGTGCATACCAAGAAGTCTGTGTCCATGTTAGGTACCTTTAGTATTAGTGTTGTCGTCAACAAATCCTTAAGCCTTTGAAATTCCTCCGCACATTTCTCGGTCCAAACAAACTTCTTTCTATTCTTCTGCAATTCTGTGATTAGATTTTCTATCCTTGAAAAACCCTCGACAAACCGTTGATAGTATCCTGCTAAACCCATGAAGCTACGCACTTAGGGGACATTCGTCGACACAGGTCATTCCATAATAGCCTTGAACTTTGCTGGATCCATAACTATACCTTCGTCGGAGATGACAAGCCCTAAGTAGTGAATCTTCGAGTGATAAAACAAACATTTAGACAGTTTCCCATACAACTTGTTCTCTCGTAGACATTGCAGTACCAAGCGCAAGTGCTCATCATTCTCCTCCATCATCCGAGAATGTATTATATTTCGTCAATGATTACTTGAACAAATTTGTCCAAGTACTCGTGGAACACCCCATTCATCAAGCTCATGAATACCCCTGGGGTGTTTTTCAGTCCAAACCGTAAAATGGTAAACTCGTACCTTCTGAACCTCGTCTTGAATGCAGTCTTAGGAATATCTTCCTCCTTGATCCATAATCAGTGATATCCTGATCTCAGGTCAATCTTCGAAAACACTATCGTGCCTTTCATTCAATCAACAATCGTTTATTCTTGGCAACATATATGGGTTCTTGATTGTTTCCTTGTTCAATTTATGACAGTCAATACAAAGTCTTCATGACCCATCCTTCTTCCGTATGAAAATAATAGGCACACCCCAAGGTGACATACTTGGATGCAAGTTCTAGGTCCAACGACTCCTTCAGTTTCATTTTCAACTCCTGTAACTCAGGGGTCGACACCCGATAAGGCGTTCTTTTTATCAATCCAGTTCCAGGTTTTAAGCCGATGGTGAATTCCACCTCTCTTTTGGGAGACAAACCTAGTAACTCTTCTAGGAACACATATGCAAACTCTCATACTGATGGAAGGTTTTCTAATCCTTCCGCCTTGCCCTTATCGTTCAACACTAGTATTTCATATAGGTTTCATCCTTTATGCATGCTCTTTCGTAGTTGTAGGGAAGAAATGAACCTTAGGGAAACTCCCTAGTTTCTTCCTACAATCACCCGTCTCTATCTCTCATCATCGGTCAAACTCAACCATTTTGTCTTATAGTTGAGTATCACATCATGTGATTCCAACCAGTGCATACCGATCACGATGTCATAAGATCCTAATATCGTGACGTACATGTTGGCCTTCTTCACAAAAATGCCTAGGTTGAAGCTACAATATGTAACCTTTCCTCCAACCTTCTTCTTGGTTCCCAAAGCCATTTCCACATAGCTAAACTCGTTCTGAACATGCCTAAACAATTACTGTTGTGGAAGACGTGGTTGTTGATGTGGTGATCCTTTGTAGGGAGTTCCTAGTTGAGGATCTGGTCGTCGAGGTGTCGTGAACATGGATCCTCACGATGTATCCTGATACCTTGATGTATGTCAGGCTGATATCTGATGTTGCTGCGCACCTGACGTTGTTCATCCAGTCGGTCTTGCAGGAATCCTTCCTTAACCCCCACTGATCTGGTCTTCCTCAACAATGAGGGCCTTTTGGATTGCATCGTGCAATGTATGAGGCATCATGATCCTCACCTTAGCATGAATGCTAACGTTAAGGTTGAACACAAAGTTGTTGACCTAGAGCTTCTTGGTGTTCAGATGTGGATCATACCTAAGTAGCTCCATGAATCGGGCCTCATACTTAGGCACCGTACAACCGCCTTGTCGCAAGCTGTTGAACTCATTGAGCTGGCGCTCAATGAATTCATATGACAAATACCTCTTTCGTAACCACTCCTCGAACAGTTCCCATGACATGTCTTCGACGTCCATGTTCAAAAGTGGCAGGAGCGTCTTCCATCATAGATGAGTGCTCCCCTTCAGTTGAAAGACTACCTTGCGGACCTTCATGCTGGAGGTCATAAACGCGAAGCACATAATGTTTCTCTACAGCCATGCCTCGACGACTGAGCTCTCCACGACAGTCGTGGACTTGAGAACTTATCCCTTTGGAGTTCTCGGTGAATGTTAACGGTATTGGTTGGGGCGCATTGTAGACCCTCGGGGGTACAGGCACCCTAGCCTATTCTCAGTACATATGGTGAATCAAAGCCTCTAACATTCCCTTGAAGGACCTTGTCAGACCATCATCTTCCATGCCCAACAAATTCCTTATTGTGTACAACGAAAACACTTCTTTAAAGTTTCTGGTTTCTTTATTCAACCAATTTCTTTTGTGATTGCCCAACTAATTCCTTATTGTGTACAAAATGCTTCTTTATTTCTCTGCAATTAATGTTGTTTAATATGGTTTGATCCTTGTCTGATTATACAAAGTTCGTTGGTAATATTATATGTTGTTTTATAGTATGCAGATCCTTCCTTGATTTGTTGACTCATTGCTCTTAAGATGATATGCTCATTGTAAAACAGAGGATCGACTAGCTAATCGAATTCGTATATCTATTTAATAACTGTGTTGTAAATTAGTTCGAATGATTCCAATGATATGAATTGGATTTTGTGCTAATTGATTTTTGTAATAATTCCACTTGCAACAAGAATTTTTTCGTGGTTAAAATCTCATTTTATTGACTCGTTGACCACCCGTGATCAGTCTAACTGTCTCTCTCAAAGTTCTCATGGACTAGCGATGAAAATATTGTCTTGTTCTGTGTTTGTTTTGGGGTCGAGAATCTAGAGTGAGTGAAATGTTCATTGGGGTTATCTGGGTTGAGTGTCGCTTTTTTTGTGAATTTTTCATTGCCTACTTCTTATTTTTAGATATTATGAATGCTCTACCTGGTATACGATTTATGAAAGTTGTTTGAGTGCACCTTAAGATACATCCCTATCTCTCATCGTCCACAAAATTTTACAGATTTATTCCTTTGTTTCCTCTGAGTTTAGCGTGGGAAACCCCAGATGTCTACTCCTTTATTCCCTTCATTTTTCGGGGCATGAGATTTCTTATTTCCGAGTTTTCACTTCTGCGTTTACCTCGTTTATTCCCTACGATGTCATTTCTCCTCCTTTTTAAAATTTGTTTTATCGGAACACTGCCAGCGCAAGTGTTACACCTTTTTCCTTGGGAAATGAATTACTTCTTTAGTTGACGATGGTGACCCCACTTCAGATACTCGGACGTGGTTAAGCTCGCTAAAAGACTTACTTGGTGCGTTATCCTTAAAATAGGGAGAAGCGCTATAGAGATTTCCTCTAGAATATCACTTGGAATATGAAAGGATATATTGTATTGGTTTCATTATTATAACTTGTTATTTGAAAGGAGGGGATGTTCAAGAGCCTTTAAACGTACCGAGAATATTAATAAAAGGGTACTGAGGTTAGACTTACTCTTGGGGTCAAGAGTAGAGGTATTGATTTAGATTACATCCTTATATTGATGTTGGATTTGTAGTAGAACTTTCGGCCACGCTTTGAAATTGATGATTTAGAACGATTGATTGCGTGACTAGATTACTTGCGCCTTAGAGATGGGGTTAATGATTAAATGCTTATATATTTAGCCTTTCTTGCGTGCATTGGAATTATAATGTAAATGATCGTTTTATCTTTTAGACTTCATGCGCCTTGGATTTTGCTATGATTAATAGTTAGATTTTGCGCACATTGAATTTTGATGAGGCATGTATATTTAGATGATTAATTTTAAACTCGCTCCTTTAACGATGTATGGTTTATTGTTTAGATTTTAGTTTTCTTACGCGCAAAGATAAAAATAATTAAGGTAATGATTGATTGTTGGGATATTTCTTCTTGCACGAAAGGAAAGGTCGATGTAATGATTGGTTGATGGTCATGTATGTCTTGGGCCCAATTTTTTTTTACCTTTTGTAAGTCATTGGTTGAGCTTAACGACGGGGTGTTACAATTAATACATTAACAATACATGATCAAATTATCGTAATGTATAAATAAAAGTATTAATACAGTGATGCACAAAGTAACATATTAAAGTATTGATACATTAAATAGGTAATGCATTAATTAATTAATGCATTATTAAGTAATACATTGCTAAAGTATTAATACACTGATAAAATACTATATTAATAATACATTATTAAAGTAGTGATACATTAATAATATATTTTTAAAGTATTGATACATTTATTGAAAATGATTATGGTTAATTATGGTTGACAAATGTATTTTTTAGACTCTTAAGAGAAGACTAAAGTATTGTAAGGGATTTTGAAAAAATGTTGTGTAATTTTTGTTGGAATAACCCATGAAATATTTTCAATATAAATATAATGTGAAATTTTATGTGAAAAAAAAAACTATAGTTGACCATGATCATGGCTTCTTATGGTCATAACTATGAATGACATTGATACATTAAAATATAGTGAAATGTATTAATTTATTTAATTAATACAATTTTAATAAATACATCATTAAAGTATGAATACACTAACACATTAATAAAATATTAATACATTAATGTAATGTATGAATTAGAGTATAAATTTACACTATTGTATAATGTAACTTATTAATTAATTAATACATTAATAATGTCATACATAAATAATACATTCTTAAAGTAATAATACATTATTATTAATGTATTTATTAATATTATTAATACACTAAAATATTAATATTAATAATGATATTAAAACATTAATATTAAAGAATTAAAACCTTAAAAAATATTAATATCTTAGAAAATACATTATTACAGTAGTAATACATTAATACAATAATTTACAATGACTATGCTTGACTATGGTTGACCATGACCATGAATAACTTTGGTAGAATTTGGTTGACTTTGGGGAGGAAAGGTTCACTATGGTTGACATGATTAATTATGGTTGACCATGGCATTACTTGACCATCGCCATGGATAATTATGGTTGACCACAACTAAGTTAATTGTGGTTGACCTTGGATTACCATGATCATGGTGAATTATGGTTGACCATGACCATGGTTAATTTCTGTTGACCTTCACTATTCATGACCTTCACTATGGTTGACATTTTTTGACCATGAGCATGGTTGAGTGTGGTTGACCACGGTTGACAATAACCATGTTTCACAATTTTTGTCTATAAATGACCACGAGTGGCCATGACCCCGAGAGATAATTTTAAGGATGAAAATTTATATTAAAATGTAGAAACATGGGCTAATATTACTAGTCCTTAATATGCAAAACTTAAAATGCTTGGTGATAGTTTTATAAAAATATTGAAATTTCTAAAAATTTATATAGTTTCTCTAAAATTTTGGTGATTTTTAATGTAAAATAATTTTAATTTTAAGGATGTAAATTTATATTAAAATGTAGAAACATGGGCTAATATTACTAGTCCTTATAATGAAAAACTTAAAATGCTTGTGATAGTTTTATAAAAATATTTTAATTTCTAATTTTTTTATATAGTTTCTATAAAAT
>JZKD02S1062203.1:4002-18307 GCA_000966675.3 Picea glauca | reverse complement strand
TTCAGAGAAGTGATTGTTGTTTGAATTTTATTGTAACCATTTTCTTGATTTTGAATGAAGATAATCGAGGAAAATTGATATAATGTGTGAAGTTGTTGCTGTTTGTAATTTCCCTATTATTGTGTTTGTTCAAGAATACATGAATCTTGTTACAGGTGTGTATATCTTTGAAATGTATACATAAAATTTAAATCGCCTTTCCTCGTGACCCGGTGTAAGGTGTGCACATTGTCCGAAAGGAGTGCATTGACCGAGTCTATCTCGACTCATAAGCTCAGGAGGAATAGCATAAGGTTTCTTTACAATAAGTGTAAAGCGACTACCACAAGGTGTGCATAGTCGTTGTAGAAACTCAAATCTTGTGTAAAGATCTATTGCAAAGAGTGCATAGGTCTGGAATTTGACGAAGAGTTGAACCGACTCCGTAAAGAAGTCGAAGGACAAGAACAGAGGAATGCCAAGAAGGTGGGAAATAATTATTTTCAAGAATATTTGGATATGAGTTTGATTAAATTCTCGAAAAAGCAAGAAGTGCTTGGGAGATCGAAATCTTTGAGGAGATCAAGCTTAGGAGAGATAAAAATTTCCAAGAAGTGCGAACGATATCGAAGAAATGGACTTGTAGGAAGGATAAAGGTCAAAGCCTTTAAATATTTCAAAAACCTTCTAAGTTAGAAGAAAGCCTTTAAATCAACATCTAGACAATGAGGAGTGAGCGCAAAGGAAAAGATCTACGTCGTCTGATCTAAGCGCAAAGAAAATGTCTCAGTCGTTTGATCTAAGCACCAGAGAAAATATTTCAGTCATTTGATTAGAGAGTAAGGAAAGGATCGTAGTCGTATGATCAAGGTAAAGTGAACTAATGACAAACCTTTGAAAGTGTACAGGAGAATAAGATTTACGAAGTTCTGAAATCATTGGAACCGTCCATCATCAAGGGGGACACGTGGTGAGAGATCAACATTTCGGTGAATCATGACTTAGAGGAGTCAAAGATAGAGTTGTAAGAACTCGCAAATCATGAAATCATGATTTGATCTGAACTGTCGGATCGAGGGGAGATCTATACCGTTGATTGTCCAGGGAGATATCAGGAGAAGGGAGGTGAGCGGTCCTCCAACTTCACGAAATGCGAAATCCTGATATGCAAAAAAGAGATCAGGACCATTGGATCGCAGGGATTGTGGACCATTGATCTGGCAAGTGGAACTCGCAAGTTCGGGTTTTGGGAGGATGATTAAGTGAAATTTGTGAGATGCGGAGTCACGAAACGTGAAATCGTGAAGCGCTCAAAATATTGGCCCACAGTCATAACGAAGGGTCACATCAGTGAAGGAGAATAGAGGGGCTAGCACGCGCTAGGATCTTGTTAAGATTTCGGAAGTCGGGAGAGTTGGGGTGACTCACATGCAAAGACCCGATACACGAAGTCGTAACGTGCCTTTTGATTAGGCGACTCATCACAGCCTTGGTCATAGAAAGATAGGAGCTTAACTAAGAGAGCTAGTGCCTAAATACGCTGAAGCTTTAAAAGTGTTAAGGAGAAGCCCACAGGTTCCATATAAATTGTGCCTTAAGAAGAAGGGGGCTTACTCAATTGATTGAAGGTTCTTGAGGGCCCAAAGAGTTATTCAGATTCAATTTCTTGATTGATCATAGACTGAGAGGTCGCGCAACCCTTAGGAGAGAAGGGGGGTCTGCATCAAGTGGTATCGGAGATGATTTTCATCTGTAGATTTCAGGTGAAGGAGATAAAGGAGACAAAAGAAATCGAATTTGTACTCTGTGTGTGAGAGACAGTCAACACAATGCCACCAAGAAGATGAGGGGAGCCACCTTTAGCCAATCGTGTTGTAGAAAGAGAGATGCGAGAACTTCGTGAAAGGATGGAAGTGATGGAAGCGGCACACAGAAGAGAACCTGAAGCTGGAGACATTAGTGATGCAAAGAGTGAAGAGATAGAAGCCAAAGAAGCTGCAAGGGAACATGTTGCCGAAGAACGAATGCTGAGAGCAGTTGTTATATTGGGAGCTAGAGCTAAGATAGAGGCCCCAATGTATGAAGGCAATTTGGATGTTGAAGAGCTACTGGATTGGATAAGGTCCATGGATAAATATTTTGATTATGAGGATGTCGATGGGGAGAAAAGGGTGAGACATGCTGTCACCAAGCTTAAAGTACATGCAACACTGTGGTGGGATGAACTGCTGGCTAAGAGGCGAAGTAGAGGCAAACAAAAGATAAATAATTGGGACAAAATGGTAGCCAATCTAAACGCTAAATTNCCGTTGATTTTCCAGGGAGATATCAGGAGAAGGGAGGTGAGCGGTCCTCCAACTTCACGAAATGAGAAATCCCGATATGCAAAAAAGAGATCAAGACCATTGGATCGCAGGGATTGTGGACCATTGATCTGGCAAGTGGAACTTGCAAGTTCGGGTTTCGGGAGGATGATTAAGTGAAATTTGCGAGATGCGGAGTCACAAAACGTGAAATCGTGAAGCGCTCAAAAGATTGGCCCACAGTCATAACGAAGGGTCACATCAGTGAAGGAGAATAGAGGGGCTAGCACGCGCTAGGATCTTGTCAAGATTTCGAAAGTCGGGAGAGTTGGGGTGACTCACATGCAAAGACCCGATACACGAAGTCGTAACGTGCCTTTTGATTAGGCGACTCATCACAGCCTTGGTCATATAAAGATATGAGCTTAACCAGGAGAGCTAGTGCCTAAATACGTTGAAGCTTTAAAAGTGTTAAGGAGAAGCCCATAGGTTCCATATAACTTGTGCCTTAAAAAGAAGGGGGCTTACTCAGTTGATTGAAGGTTCTTGAGGGCCCAAAGAGTTATTCAGATTCAGTTTCTTGATTGATAATAGACTGAGAGGTCGCGCAACCCTTAGGAGAGAAGGGGGGTTTGCATCAAGTGGTATCAGAGATGATTTTCATCTGTAGATTTCAGGCGAAGGAGATAAAGGAGAAAAAATAAATCAAATTTGTACTCTGTGTGTGAGAGACAGTCAACACAATTCCACCAAGAAGATGAGGGGAGCCACCTTTAGCCAATCGTGTTGTAGAAAGAGAGATGCGAGAACTTCGTGAAAGGATGGAAGTGATGGAAGCGGCACACAGAAGAGAACCTGAAGCTGGAGACATTAGTGATGCAAAGAGTGAAGAGATAGAAGCCAAAGAAGCTGCAAGGGAACATGTTGCCGAAGAACGAATGCTGAGAGCAGTTGTTATATTGGGAGCTAGAGCTAAGATAGAGGCCCCAATGTATGAAGGCAATTTGGATGTTGAAGAGCTACTGGATTGGATAAGGTCCATGGATAAATATTTTGATTATGAGGATGTCGATGGGGAGAAAAGGGTGAGACATGCTGTCACCAAGCTTAAAGTACATGCAACACTGTGGTGGGATGAACTGCTGGCTAAGAGGCGAAGTAGAGGCAAACAAAAGATAAATAATTGGGACAAAATGGTAGCCAATCTAAACGCTAAATTNTTTTGGGAGGATGATTAAGTGAAATTTGCGAGATGTGGAGTCACGAAACGTTAAATCGTGAAGCTCTCAAAAGATTGGCCCACAATCATAATGAAGGGTCACATCAGTGAAGGAGAATAGAGGGGCTAGCACGCGCTAGGATCTTGTCAATATTTCGGAAGTTGGGAGAGTTGGGGTGACTCACATGCAAAGACCCGATACACGAAGTCGTAACGTGCCTTTTGATTAGGCGACTCATCACAGCCTTGGTCATAGAAAGATAGGAGCTTAACTAGGAGAGCTAGTGCCTAAATACGCTGAAGCTTTAAAAGTGTTAAGGAGAAGCCCACAGGTTCCATATAACTTGTTCCTTAAGAAGAAGGGGGCTTACTCAGTTGATTGAAGGTTCTTGAGGGCCCAAAGAGTTATTCAGATTCAGTTTCTTGATTGATCATAGACTGAGAGGTCGCGCAACCCTTAGGAGAGAAGGGGGGTGTGCATCAAGTGGTATCAGAGATGATTTTCGTCTGTAGATTTCAGGTGAAGGAGATAAAGGAGACAAAAGAAATCGAATTTGTACTCTGTGTGTGAGAGACAGTCAACACAATGCCACCAAGAATATGAGGGGAGCCACCTTTAGCCAATCGTGTTGTAGAAAGAGAGATGTGAGAACTTCGTGAAAGGATGGAAGTGATGGAAGCGGCACACAGAAGAGAACTTGAAGCTGGAGACATTAGTGATGCAAAGAGTGAAGAGATAGAAGCCAAAGAAGCTGCAAGGGAACATGTTGCCGAAGAACGCATGCTGAGAGCAGTTGTTATATTGGGAGCTAGAGCTAAGATAGAGGCCCCAATGTATGAAGGCAATTTGGATGTTGAAGAGCTACTGGATTGGATAAGGTCCATGGATAAATATTNCCACCAAGAAGATGAGGGGAGCCACCTTTAGCCAATCGTGTTGTAGAAAGAGAGATGCGAGAACTTCGTGAAAGGATGGAAGTGATGGAAGCGGCACACAGAAGAGAACCTGAAGCTGGAGACATTAGTGATGCAAAGAGTGAAGAGATAGAAGCCAAAGAAGCTGCAAGGGAACATGTTGCCGAAGAACGAATGCTGAGAGCAGTTGTTATATTGGGAGCTAGAGCTAAGATAGAGGCCCCAATGTATGAAGGCAATTTGGATGTTGAAGAGCTACTGGATTGGATAAGGTCCATGGATAAATATTTTGATTATGAGGATGTCGATGGGGAGAAAAGGGTGAGACATGCTGTCACCAAGCTTAAAGTACATGCAACACTGTGGTGGGATGAACTGCTGGCTAAGAGGCGAAGTAGAGGCAAACAAAAGATAAATAATTGGGACAAAATGGTAGCCAATCTAAACGCTAAATTTATGCCCAAATATTATTAGATCAATCTGTTCAGGAATCTGTAGAAACTGAGACAGAAGGGTATGAAAGTCCAAGAATACAGAGAGGATTTCTACAAGTTGAACATTAGAGCTGGACAAAGATATAGGGATGAAGAAAATGTTTCCAGGTATATAAATGGCCTGAGGTATGAAATCGAGGATGATCTCATCATGATGTCGATAACGATAGTGGAGGATGCTTATTAGTTTGCGTTGAAGGCAAAAGAGAAGTTGGCTAGAAAACAAAGCCAATGAGGTAGATGTAAAATATCAACCCTGAACAAAGGTAAGGGAGTTTCCCATGACAAGGGACATAATTCCAAAGACAAGGTTGAAACTCCACACAATCACTCGGAAAGAGGAGGAAGTTCCTGAGGAAGACAAGGTGGTGGAAGAAACTCTTCTAGAGGAAGAGGCAGAGGAGGAATAAGGTGTTATGCCTGAGGAAATACAGGGCACATGTCTTGGGAATGCCCCAAGAAAAATAAATAAGGAGGAGAAGCTCACATTTTAGAAGCACAAAGAGGGAATGTTGAAGCAAAAGGAGGAGAGGATGGAACATCCCTGATGATGAGAAAGTTTCTCTTGAAACCAGAGGCAAAAGTTTAAAATCCATTACAGAGGAACAGTCTATTCAGGACAACTTGCAAGACTAAACATAGAGTATGCAAGGTGATAATTGACAGTGGGAGCACTGATAACTTAGTATCCACGAAGATGGTGGAGAAATTGGAGCTTTAGACAACTACACACCCAGAGACATATAAAGTCTTATGGTTGCAGAAAGGACACCANTTTGTTCAAGGGAAATCAGTTGTGCATGCCAAAATTCTCAATGAGGGATAACCTTTTGAAGGAAAAACATAGTGGAGGATTGGCTGGACATTTCAGCCATGATAATACATTTGCATAGTTGAGAAGTTCATACTATTGGCCAGGTGTGAGAACATATGTGATAAAATTCATGAACATATGTAGAATCTTCCAACATGTAAAAGGTAAAAGATAAAACATTGGATTGTATCAACCATTGCCCATACCAAAGAGGCCTTGGGATGCAATAAGCATGGATTTTGTGTTGGGACTGCCAAGAACGCAAAGAGGATGCAATTCCATATTTGTGGTGGTGGATAGATTTTCAAATATGGAAAAATTTATCCCATGCCAGAAGACCAGTGATGCAACACATGTTGCAAATATGTTCTTTAAGGAAGTTGTGAGACTTCACAGCCTACCCAAAAACATTGTCTCAGACAAAGACACGAAATTTGTTGGTCATTTTTCGAGAACACTGTGGAAGAAGTTAGGGATAGATTTTTCCTTCAGTTCATCCTATCACCCTCAGACATATGGAAAAACTGAGGTGGTAAACATAAGTTTGGGAAACTTATTGAGGAGTCTGGTCACCAAGCACCATAATCAGTGGGATCAGATTCTGCCACAAGCATATTTTGCATACAATGACTCACCAAATAGGAGCACTGGTAAGAGCCTGTTCCATATATTGTATGGAATGAAACTCAGGGGAGTATATGAGTTGAGATACTTGCAATAGAGCGATATTAGAAGCACTGGACCAGAAGATTTTGTTGCAAAAATGCAGAAGCTCCATAGCCAGATCAAAGGGCAGCTGCAAAATTCTAGCCAAGACTACAAATGCAGAGCTGATCAACATCATAGAGAACTTCAATTTGAAGTAGGAGATCAGGTTCTGGCACATATCAGGAAGGAAAGGTTCCCTAGGGGGACTTATAACAAGCTAAATATGAATAAAATAGGACTGTGTAATATCTTGAGGAAGTTTGATGCAAACGCCTACGAGATTGAGCTTCCAGATGATGTGGGCATATCACCCATATTCAACGTTTCAGACTTGTATTCTTACAGGAAGGATGACACAGAGGGATCAAAAGATCAAGAGAATATTCAATGGGAGAAACAAATGACTATAGCATAAAAACCACATATGGAAAAGATCATTTTTCAGAGGATTGGTAAGAAGACCCGAAGGAAGACCTATTTTGAGTATTTGGTCAAGTGGAAGGGACATCCAATAGAAGATGCCAGTTGGGAGAGTGAAGCTAATATCCAGAATCATGGAAAGTCAGTGCAAGAGCTCATGGATAGGAGTCCATGAATTTTTGCCCAGGGGAGTATGATGTAGGAGCATCGTCAGCAAGTACACGTGGCAGGACAACTCAATGCCTGAGAGACAATCCAAAGTCTCGAATGCTAGCCAGTACTACAAATATTTTGAAGCTAATAGAAAACAATAAAAGAAAATATCACGCACGTGGAGACAGAACGAGGATGCGTGACCTGGGAGTTAACCCTAGTCTCTATGTAACCACAATTAGGTAGCAGTTAGTTTGTTTTATTTTGTATAAAGAGAGGTTGTGTACGCCCTAAAGAAGGGTTACGAAAGTTGCGAGCAAGTAGGAATTTCAGAGAAGTGATTGTTGTTTGAATTTTACTTTAACGATTTTCTTGATTTTGAATGAAGATAACACAAGAAAATTGATGCAATGTGTGAAGTTGTAGCTGTTTGTAATTTCCTTGTTATTGTGTTTGTTCAAGAATACATGAATCTTGTTATAGGTGTGTATATCTTTGAAATGCCTGCATAAAATTTAAATCGCCTTTCCTTGTGAGCTAGTGCAAGGTGTGAACATTGTCTGCAAGGAGTGCATTGATTGAGTCTGTCTCGACTTGTAAGCTCAGGAGGAAGAACACAAGGTTTCTTTACAAGAAGTCTAAAGAGACTGTCGCAAGGTGTGCACAGTCGTTGCAAGAACTCAAATATTGTGTAAATATCTGTTGCAAAGAGTGCACATGTCTGGAATTAGACGAAGAGTCGAACTGATTCCGTAAAGAAGTCGAAAGAAAAGAACAGAGGAATTCCAGGAAGGCGGGAAAGAATTATTTTCAAGAATCTTTGGATCTGAGTTTGACGAAATTCCCAGAAAAGCAAGAAGTGCTTGGGAGATCGAAATCTTTGAGGAGATCAAGCTTAGGAGGGATAGCACTTTCCAAGAAGTGTGAATGAGATCCAAGAAATGGATTCACGGGAAGGATAAAGGTCAAAGCCTTTAAATCTTTCAAAAACCTTCTAAGTTAGAAGAAATCATAGGCTCAGGGGAAAGATCCGGACTGGGACCATCTGATCAGTGTCCGGACAACAAGGATTGAGTGCAAAGGAAAATATATTCATCATTCAATCTAATTGAAAAGTAAAGATCTCAGTCGTTTGATCTGAGTGCCAGAGAAAATATCTCAGTCGTTCAATCAGAGCGTAAGGAAAGGATCGTAGCCGTTCGATCAAGGTAAAGTGAACTAATGATAAACCTTTGAAAGTGTATAGGAGAATCGGACTTACGAAGTTATGAAATAATCAAAACCGTCCATTGTCAAGGGGGACATGTGGCAAGAGATCAACATTTCGCTGAATCATGAATTAGAGGAGTCAAAGATAGAGTTGTAAGAACTCATGAATCGCCAAATCGTGATTTGATCTGAACCGTCAAATCGAGGAGAAATCTGGACCGTTGATTGTCCAGGGAGATATCAAGAGTTTGTATATCGGGAGAATGGAGGTGAGCGGTCCTCCAACTTCGTGAAACGTGAAATCCCGATACACAAAAAAGATACCAGAACCATTGGATTGCTAGGATTGTGGACCATTGATCTGGCAAGTGGAACTCACAAGTTTGTGTTTCGGGAGGACGAGCATGCAAACTTCACGAGACGCGAAACTCAAAATCGTGAAGCGCTCGAAAGATTGGCCCACGGTCATAGTGAAGGGTCACATCAGTGAAGGATAATAAAGGAGATAGCACATGCTAGGCTCCTGTCAGGATTCCGGTGGTTGGGAGAGTCTGGGTGACTCACATGCAAAGACCTGATATGCGAAGTCGTGATGCATATTTCGATTAGGTGACTGGTCACAACCTTGGTCACATAAATAGAGGGGCTTAACTAGGAGAGCTAGTGCCTAAATACGTTGAAGCTTTAAAAATGTTAAGGAGAATCCTACAGGTTCCATAGAACTCGTGCCTTAAGAAGAAGGGTGTCTATTCAGTTGATTGAAGGTTCTTGAGGGGTCGAAAAGTCAGTCAGACTCAGTTTCTTGATCGATCCTAGACTGGGAGGTCACGAAACCCTTAGGAGAGAAGAGGAGAGGAGAGAGTTGAGACCCAATTGCAATCCGATCTCACAAATTGTAATTAACATTCAAATATTAAAACAAAAACAGATTTCACTGTTTATCAATTTCTGTGTGGTGAATGTTTATGAATGTTATCAATGTATGTTTATGTGTGCATATGTTGTAGATGTGTATGATAGGTTTCCATATGCAGGGATAAGATAGATTCCACTATCTTTTATGGGTTTGTTGAATCATTATGGGTTCTTTAGGCTATGCAAGGAGTGCACAATAGGGTATTGGAAACTCTGTAGCCAACACAAGGAGTGTACATCTAGACTTTTTCGAGTTAGAGAAGAACATTCCAGGAGGGCACACCAGAGAAATCACAACTCAAGTGGAGCCTCAAGGTTACTGAACACCTTAGAGGAGAAACTGTATAGGAGAAAGCACAATCAGATTTGTTGACCACTATGTAGAGCTTTGCCATGTGGGCATCGAGCAAGTTCAAGTGTGCACAAGTGAACTCTATTTCGAGTTAAGAGGGAGAAAAGAGTGTCAAGGAGAAGACACCCACAAAGTTGTCGAACACTTTGTAAGCTCAGCAAGGAGTGCTTTGAGAATAATTTTCCAAGAGGGCACATATATCCCTTTGAGNGTGGAGGATTGGCTGGACATTTCAGCCATGATAATACATTTGCACAGTTGAGAAGTTCATACTATTGGCCAGGTGTGAGAACATATGTGATAAAATTCATGAACATATGTAGAATCTTCCAACATGCAAAAGGTAAAAGATAAAACATTGGATTGTATCAACCATTGCCCATACCAAAGAGGCCTTGGGATGCAATAAGCATGGATTTTGTGTTGGGACTGCCAAGAATGCAAAGAGGATGCAATTCCATATTTGTGGTGGTGGATATATTTTCAAATATGGAACACTTTATCCCATGCCATAAGAATAGTGATGCAACACATGTTGCAAATATGTTCTTTAAGGAAGTTGTGAGACTTCACAGCCTACCCAAAAACATTGTCTCAGACAAAGACACGAAATTTGTTGGTCATTTTTCGAGAACACTGTGGAAGAAGTTAGGGATAGATTTTTCCTTCAGTTCAGCCTATCACCCTTAGACATATGGACAAACTGAGGTGGTAAACATAAGTTTGGGAAACTTATTGAGGAGTCTGGTCACCAAGCACCATAATCAGTGGGATCAGATTCTGCCACAAGCATATTTTGCATACAATGACTCACCAAATAAGAGCACTGGTAAGAGCCTGTTCCATATATTGTATGGAATGAAACTCAGGGGAGTATATGAGTTGAGAGACTTGCAATAGAGCGATATTAGAAGCACTGGACCAGAAGATTTTGCTGCAAAAATGCAGAAGCTCCATAGCCAGATCAAAGGGCAGCTACAAAATTCTAGCCAAGAGTACAAATGAAGAGCTGATCAACATCATAGAGAACTTCAATTTGAAGTAGGAGATCAGGTTCTGGCACATATCAGGAAGGAAAGGTTCCCTAGGGGGACTTATAAAAAGCTAAAGATGAATAAAATAGGATTGTGTAATATCTTGAGGAAGTTTGATGCAAACGCCTACGAGATTGAGCTTCCAGATGATGTGGGCATATCACCCATATTCAACATTTCAGACTTGTATTCTTACAGGAAGAATGACACAGAGGGATCAACAGATCAAGAGAATATTCAATGGGAGAAACAAATGACTATAGCATAAAAACCACAGATGGAAAAGATCATTTTTCAGAGGATTGGTAAGAAGACCCGAAGGAAGACCTATTTTGAGTATTTGGTCAAGTGGAAGGGACATCCAATAGAAGATGCCAGTTGGGAGAGTGAAGCTAATATCCAGAATCATGGAAAGTCAGTGCAAGAGCTCATGGATAGGAGTCCATGAATTTTTGCCCAGGGGAGTATGATGTAGGAGCATCGTCAGCAAGTACACGTGGCAGGACAACTCAGTGCCTGAGAGACAATCCAAAGTCTCGAATGCTAGCCAGTACTACAAGTATTTTGAAGCTAATAGAAAACAATAAAAGAAAAGATCACGCACGTGGAGACAGAACGAGGACGCGTGACCTGGGAGTTAACCCTAGTCTCTATGTAACCACAATTAGGTAGCAATTAGTTTGTTTTATTTTGTATAAAGAGAGGTTGTGTACGCCCTAAAGAAGGGTTACGAAAGTTGCGAGCAAGTAGGAATTTCAGAGAAGTGATTGTTGTTTGAATTTTACTGTAACGATTTTCTTGATTTTGAATGAAAATAACACAGGAAAATTGATGCAATGTGTGAAGTTGTAGCTGTTTGTAATTTCCTTGTTATTGTGTTTGTTCAAGAATACATTAATCTTGTTACAGGTGTGTATATCTTTGAAATGCCTGCATAAAATTTAAATCGCCTTTCCTCGTGAGCTAGTGCAAGGTGTGAACACTGTCTGCAAGGAGTGCATTGACCGAGTCTGTCTCGACTTGTAAGCTCAGGAGGAAGAACACAAGGTTTCTTTACAAGAAGTCTAAAGAGACTGTCGCAAGGTGTGCACAGTCGTTGCAAGAACTCAAATCTTTTGTAAATATTTGTTGCAAAGAGTGCACATGTCTGGAATTAGACGAAGAGTCGAACCGATTCCGTAAAGAAGTCAAAGGAAAAGAACAGAGGAATTCCAGGAAGGCGGGAAAGAATTCTTTTCAAGAATCTTTGGATCTGAGTTTGACGAAATTCCCAGAAAAGCAAGAAGTGCTTGGGAGATCGAAATCTTTGAGGACATCAAGATTAGGAGGGATCGCACTTTCCAAGAAGTGTGAATGAGATCCAAGAAATGGATTCACGGGAAGGATAAAGGTCAAAGCCTTTAAATATTTCAAAAACCTTCTAAGTTAGAAGAAATCATAGGCTCAGGGGAAAGATCTGGACTGGGACCATCTGATCAGTGTTNGTGGAGGATTGGCTGGACATTTCAGCCATGATAATACATTTGCACAGTTGAGAAGTTCATACTATTGGCCAGGTGTGAGAACATATGTGATAAAATTCATGAACATATGTAGAATATTCCAACATGCAAAAGGTAAAAGATAAAACATTGGATTGTATCAACCATTGCCCATACCAAAGAGGCCTTGGGATGCAATAAGCATGGATTTTGTGTTGGGACTACCAAGAACGCAAAGAGGATGCAATTCCATATTTGTGGTGGTGGATAGATTTTCAAATATGGAACACTTTATCCCATGCCATAAGACTAGTGATGCAACAGATGTTGCAAATATGTTCTTTAAGGAAGTTGTGAGACTTCACAGCCTACCCAAAAACATTGTCTCAGACAAAGACACGAAATTTGTTGGTCATTTTTCGAGAACACTGTGGAAGAAGTTAGGGATAGATTTTTCCTTCAGTTCAGCCTATCACCCTCAGACATATGGAAAAACTGAGGTGGTAAACATAAGTTTGGGAAACTTATTGAGGAGTCTAGTCACCAAGCACCATAATCAGTGGGATCAGATTCTGCCACAAGCATATTTTGCATACAATGACTCACCAAATAAGAGCACTGGTAAGAGCATGTTCCATATATTGTATGGAATGAAACTCAGGGGAGTATATGAGTTGAGATACTTGCAATAGAGCGATATTAGAAGCACTGGACCAGAATATTTTGCTGCAAAAATGCAGAAGCTCCATAGCTAGATCAAAGGGCAGCTACAAAATTCTAGCCAAGAGTACAAATGCAGAGCTGATCAACATCATAGAGAACTTCAATTTGAAGTAGGAGATCAGGTTCTGGCACATATCAGGAAGGAAAGGTTCCCTAGGGGGACTTATAACAAGCTAAAGATGAATAAAATAGGATTGTGTAATATCTTGAGGAAGTTTGATGAAAACGCCTACGAGATTGAGCTTCCAGATGATGTGGGCATATCACCCATATTCAACATTTTAGACTTGTATTCTTACAGGAAGAATGACACAGAGGGATCAACAGATCAAGAGAATATTCAATGGGAGAAACAAATGACTATAGCATAAAAACCACAGATGGAAAAGATCATTTTTCAGAGGATTGGTAAGAAGACCCGAAGGAAGACCTATTTTGAGTATTTGGTCAAGTGGAAGGGACATCCAATAGAAGATGCCAGTTGGGAGAGTGAAGCTAATATCCAGAATCATGGAAAGTCAGTGCAAGAGCTCATGGATAGGAGTCCATGAATTTTTGCCCAGGGGAGTATGATGTAGGAGCATCGTTAGCAAGTACACGTGGCAGGACAACTCAGTGCCTGAGAGACAATCCATAGTCTCGAATGCTAGCCAGTACTACAAATATTTTGAAGCTAATAGAAAACAATAAAAGAAAAGATCACGCACGTGGAGATAGAACGAGGACGTGTGACCTGGGAGTTAACCCTAGTCTCTATGTAACCACAATTAGGTAGCAGTTAGTTTGTTTTATTTTGTATAAAGAGAGGTTGTGTATGCCCTAAAGAAGGGTTACGAAAGTTGCGAGCAAGTAAGAATTTCAGAGAAGTGATTGTTGTTTGAATTTTACTGTAACGATTTTCTTGATTTTGAATGAAGATAACACAGGAAAATTGATGCAATGTGTGAAGTTGTAGCTGTTTGTAATTTCCTTGTTATTGTGTTTGTTCAAGAATACATGAATCTTGTTACAGGTGTGTATATCTTTGAAATGCCTGCATAAAATTTAAATCGCCTTTCCTCGTGAGCTAGTGCAAGGTGTGAACACTGTCTGCAAGGAGTGCATTGACCGAGTCTGTCTCGACTTGTAAGCTCAGGAGGAAGAACACAAGGTTTCTTTACAAGAAGTCTAAAGAGACTGTCGCAAGGTGTGCACAGTCGTTGCAAGAACTCAAATCTTTTGTAAATATTTGTTGCAAAGAGTGCACATGTCTGGAATTAGACGAAGAGTCGAACCGATTCCGTAAAGAAGTCAAAGGAAAAGAACAGAGGAATTCCAGGAAGGCGGGAAAGAATTCTTTTCAAGAATCTTTGGATCTGAGTTTGACGAAATTCCCAGAAAAGCAAGAAGTGCTTGGGAGATCGAAATCTTTGAGGACATCAAGATTAGGAGGGATCGCACTTTCCAAGAAGTGTGAATGAGATCCAAGAAATGGATTCACGGGAAGGATAAAGGTCAAAGCCTTTAAATATTTCAAAAACCTTCTAAGTTAGAAGAAATCATAGGCTCAGGGGAAAGATCTGGACTGGGACCATCTGATCAGTGTT
>JZKD02S1062192.1:0-13248 GCA_000966675.3 Picea glauca | reverse complement strand
AAAACCTCAGGAAAAGTAGTCAACGCCTTGAAAAAGAGATAATTTCAGATAATAAGCCTCTTCTAGGGGGCAACCTCCTTTTACCCCACTTAAATGTTCAAGTACAAGATGATTCAAAATGAAAATGACTCCTTGGTATATATAGGAGACTAGGAGGTATATTTACAACTAATGGACTAAAGACAACATAAATAAAATAACATTACTAATATAATATGCCGCAATTAAGGGGTAATGAGCCAATATTAGGGCTTAACAAAAATTCTCTAACTTAGATAATTTCAGCAGGCACCAATCTACTAACATTTCTAAAATGTACTTATCACTATGAACCTATCTAGCTACTCATTCATAAAAATACTTTTATGTATGAAATATCTGACAATTATCTAAGGAAATATTGACCAACATAGAACCCTTCCGATTACATTGATCATTTTCTCCCTCTCCATTTCCAGTCGAACCTTAAACCCCTTTTGGGAATCCCCTCTATAGTGGTATGCAACTTCTCTACCCACATATCCATTGCTTGAAGGTTGTCGAGCCTTTTCACCGAATTCATGTTGATCTATATATCCTAATTAATACTTCTGATGACAAAGTTGCATAACTATATCGTTAGGAGAATGTGTCGAAACAGAGTACCAATGGAAATTATGCCTCCTTGACCACATCTCCTGAGAACGATACCTCATTCAATGTAGGAGCCATATACATTTTCCCATGATCTCCTACTTCATGCACACTTGTCAGGAGGAGGTTAGCCTTTGAATGTTTCATGAACCAATCATCACAAGTGTGTAAAGGTGGACCCTCACTCAATTCCTTACTATATTTAAAGAATATTAGATGATTTCACTAGGTTTCATATACTTCATACACCCCTCTTTTAATTAAGGAACACTTTTCAAAGGAGACTCCTTATGTCATTGGGAGATGAGATAGCCTACTATCTTAACACCCTCCAATGACACTTCCCAATGATCCCCTCCTTAACGATAATAATAGGAAATTTTCCATCGTCGAGGAAGATATCAAGCACCCCATCTATATCTTCTGACAATTTCTTCTGATCAATCCTTTGAATGAAGATGTGGTTGGAAAACATGTCCATATTATTCTCCACCCTGTATCTTTGACAACAGGACAACAATAATAACCAAAAAACTTTCATCGAATAATTAATGGATCTTGTATGGGTATTACAAGGCCAAAATTGTAACACACTAAACATTTATTACACAATATTAAGGGGGGGAATTAAAATAAAAAACTCTTGCTAAACCCAAATCGACATATCATTTACCTTTAAGAAAGTTTTGAGAGTCCAGGTGCTCATACTAGGATAGAAGAATTAGTTCAAATTATTCTCAAGCCTCAAGTAGACAGGTATGTATACCATGTATCATGGATTTAATTATTTTTGTTACCATTTAGAAGGTAAACCAATTTTTTTCTTCTATGTTATAGTGTACCAAGGAGACAACATGTCTCATGTGTAGACCAGAAAAGTGAAGAACCTATCAGCTACTAGTGTTGCACCTATTATCACCTTAGACTCTATCATAGTTACAAACACCAATTTCTTTGAAGAGAGGGAACACAGCCCTAGGTACCACAAAATTTATCGTATATTCCAGAATGAGGATTATCCATATGACGATGAAGATATAGGTTCATATTATAATATTGGAAGAAGCGACATTCACACCCTAGAAACGTTCATGATGCATTTCCCCTGCAACAATGCTACATAGTGGTTTTTTACCCACCTCCAGAAGGAGACGTCCACCATATTCAATGAGTCCAATTTTTTTATCACTTCCCTCAATCTTGAATATATCATATTTAGGTATCAAACCCCTGAACTTACAATATCATTAAATGAATAATTTATGGAGAAGTTTGGGGTAGAGAATGAAGACTTCGAAGAGTTAATGGAGAATTGGTAAATTGGTGAGATGATACAAGTTAAGGAGGGAGAAATATATATCCCATTTCAATATATTAAGAGACCATACAGGTTGTTGAACACAATGATCTGCAAACTATATGGTGAAGACACCAACAAACCCTTTAGGATGGAATGTTTTTCAATGGCATATACAGTGGTGAAGACAAGAAAAGTGCTCATGTAAGTGAACATCCTATATTTCATCATTATCAACAGAGATAAGGAAGATACAGATGTGGAAAACCCTAGATTTTATATGCTGAAATAAAGTATTGATGTAATTTGTTTTGTGCACCATTTCCTTACTTTTGAATGGATTTGGACTCCAAGTCAACTTCCAATTCATATCTATTTCTTAAAAATATGGGATGTAAATTATAAAGGATATTTATACAACATCAATGACTATTTACACACATAAGATATCTCAAGGGGCCACAACAACCCTAAGAGAGATCAGGGATTGGTATGTAAAGAAATATTATACCTATATCAGGGTGTATGGAAGTACTTGACCACCACATCTCTTACCCAAGTATGTTCCTGAAAATTTATTATTTAGGGAATTACATATAAAATAGTAGAGAAAGGGGTCACAACATATCCCTCAGAGAATAACAAGAAATATTGGCCAAATTTCCGACTACACTTAGGAATATGTACTTTTCCCAATAAACTACATGCTGAGAAGGAAGTCGAATCCTTGAGGGAAATATGTATGTGCATAGGGACCCTAAAGGGGAATGACCCACACGATATAGTGTATGACCATGTAAAATTGGTAAAGCTCACAACCCAATCCATTCACAAAGTTAACTTCACAAAAGACCTCTTCAAAGGGAATTTCTTTTTTGACTAAGTTTTGCAAAGGTTGCAGAATGAACTAGACAGGGAAAAGATCCAAAAGGAAGAATATGAAGAGAGGGATTTAGTAAAGGAGAAATTCAAAATGTTGTTGGAGAAAGAAAATGAGAAGTTGGAGGATAAATAAAGGGAACAAGAATAGAAAGTTTAGGATAGAGAAAAGAAAGTCAGAGAAGAAGAAGAAAGATATCAACAAAGGAAAAACATAGAGTTGGAAAAGAAGAATTCCAACCAAGATGAAACCCCAAATAAAAATGGTGAAGGAAGCATAAAAGACACTGAAAAGGAAATCAAAGACAAGGAAGATATGGATCTAGAAAATAATAAAAGGGAAGCTGAATAAAGACACAAAAGAGTTGTTGAAGAAGAAAATAAAAGAAACAAAGTATAAGAAGACTCAATGCAGGAAAATAAAAGAAAACAATATGAGCTAAGTAGAGTCTCATGGAGCACTGATGCAAGTATAATCACCATTCCTATTGAAGAATGCGCTCCTCTATCATCCATTCCAGGAAATATTTCTTATACATCTTAGGAGCTAGGGATGGATGATGTTGTAGTGGTTGTAGGAAAATATTATTACAACTATAAAACTAGGGTTATTGAGAGGAGAATAAATAAGAGAAAAAGGGGAGAATCAACACTCAAGAAAGAATCCTATGAAAGAATAATTAAATGGAAGGTAGGTAAATACCCAAAAGAAAATGAAATAAAGACTACATCATCATTGAATTCATTTGTAGGTGAAAACACCATGTCAATATGTGAGATACGTGAAGCATTGGATTCATTTAGAGCCAGAGTAGATTATCTTGAAGCAACCCTAAATACAAAAAATGAAAAATCTAGCTGATGAATTCAAAAAAGAGGCCAACACAACAGACTAGTTACACACAAAATAATTGAAAAGGGAGTTATATCCCCAAAATAGCAAGTTAAATGATGAGTTTCAAGAAATAACTAGCGTAAACTCGAGATTACATTAGGCAGAAGTAGAAGCTTTCAGGATTACACACTCACGAGATATGGAACTCAAGAATGAAAATGTACAAGAGATAAAAAGGTTGAAAGAAAAACACATAGAGGTAATTATTTACAATGAGAAGCTAGAAGATAGAGTTCAAAAGTTGCAACAATATAATTAGCCCCTTGAGAGGACATTAGAATAAAATAATCAAGTAGTCTCCATCCTAGAGATAATTAAAGAATACTCGAGGGATTCCAATGAAGAACTCAAGAGTATAAATAAAAAATGTTTTTTATATTAATTTAAATTAAAAGGAACAAAAAATATCATATTAACATTGATGGTCAGTTAGAAATCACAAGGAACAAGTACGAAAAGATCCAAAATTCCCTAGAGAAAATTATAGACTGGAAATAATTTTATAATAATCCACCCAGTACTCTTCTAGTCTACACAAATAGACAGAAGAGCAAGGACTAGGTCATCTTTGATCATGGTAAATACATTATAAATAATATTAAAATCACTTAAGAAACAATCAATAAAGAATACAAAATACTATGGACAACCTTCGATGGCATAATAGAAGAATTTGGAATGGATATGATGGAAGATTTATAAGAAGAAGATCTAGAAGAGTTGCAGATAGAATATGTGGAAACCAGAAGAAACCTTAGCATACAGACTATTGAAGGGATTAAGGAAGTAAATAAATAGATCCTAGAAGAAAAGGTCAAAAAATCCATGAAACTGATCTCACTGGCCAAATACTTCATTTGGATAACAAATCAGAGCCTCAAGGTAGAGGGGATAACCCATATTATTGACACTGAGATATATATGGAAAAGATGTAGGTAAGTAGAGTGGATGCAATCTTGAAGGACTACGAGCTCTAGAAGGACTATAGAGATAAGATGCAACAATCAAAGACCTATTAATTATTATATTTGGTAAAGGAATCTCTTTATTTTGATCATTTTTAATTTTGTAAATTCCAAGTCTGGAATGTGAAATGAAATGTTGTAACTGTCATCTGACATGATGATAGTTACAGAATATGAACAACCGCCTCTCATTTTATAAAATAGAGTGTTGCAATGAAATAATGAATTTTTTCCTTTGTAAATGAAAGATTGTATTTTCACTTCGGAATGAATAAAGAGAAAGTGGAAATATGGAAATCTATGACATTGTTGAATGTAGATGAGACTCTTCCTTGTGTATTTATCTTTTACTTGTGCATCACAGAATTTTGTTGTGTGAATTACTTCTTCACTTTATTCTTGATGGTCATGTTGTTATATGTTTCCCTATGAGTACATATACGATGCGATAAATGCATTTCGAAACTAATTTTGAATGTGTCTATAGCCTTGTTGTTATCACCTATCATTAGAATACATAAATTATTTATGATCCTAATGGTATTATCATTCATTGTACACAATTTTTAATTAGATTTCTCCTGATCAAGATAGGTTAGAATAGTTTAGAATTGAATTTAAATTAGTAATAGACAACATCAGTTAATTTATCCTTAGATTTTGATTCATCTGAGAACATTTTGTTCTCATATTCATAAATAGATAATAGTTTAGAGTGGAAATTAGACCCACATACTAGTTGGAAACACCATCCAAAACGAGAGTAGGTCTAATTGGGACCTAGCATTGGGTGTTCTCCCTTACCTACTTGAAAGGACATTTTGGACCCATCAACACATAGTTTTACTCTTCAAGTATTCTTTAACTCGTCAGTTAAAAAAACATTATTCTATAAAACTAGTCTTAGTTCTTGTGATATAAAACTTTTATATAGCTCCAAAATAAATAAATACAGTAATATGGATACTAAAAATATTACCTTGCATTTCAATTATCTACCTTGATGTTTGATTGAGTATTGTGTAATGTTGCATGAATGAAATGGATGACATTTTTGTAGTGATTTCACTTAGTTGTTCAATGATAATATGGTTCATGATGGCTTTAATTCTTTTTTTGTTTTAATATTTCATATCCAATGCAATCAAAATCATGGGAAAATAACTCCTCGAGGACCACTCCATGTATAAAAGTGAAAAAAACCTAAAATATCTCATCAATATGTGACATTATTTTCATTTTAAAACAATTTCCAACTTATGTCCTAGAGCCATTCAATGACAAAGAAACCATGGGTCTTCAGGGTAGGAAAAATGAATTGACCATTGAAATTGAATTTTGTAATCTCCAAAAACTATGTTTTAACATGGTTGAGGTGAGAATGTGTCACACACACTTCTGGGGTATCCATTTTCAATTTCTATCTTGAAATTCATTTTTACAGTGCCTCCCACTGGGTAAAACCCTAGTTTTCTTCTTTATCTAAGAAAACACATTTAAGTCTATGAAACTAGTGGGATATTGATGTGGGATTTCCCATCAAAGTTGAAACTCCCACTCATGGGACAATCTCATAAAAACACAAAGAAATTATAGAAACTCATATTATTTTTTATTGATTACATGAGAAGCCTAGATAGCTTTACAAGAAGGAAAATACCTCAACAAACTAGGGAGAAAATCTCTCTAGATCCTACAAACTAGGATCTGAGCACAATACAAGGGATAGGTTGAGAAAAAATATCAAGTATGCCCATAAATGTCTCAACTATATCCTAAGAACATGATCCAAGTGGATATTGGTGACCACCCACTTCTTCCACTAACTCAAGATGGTTCTCCATCTAGGCAATTTTGTTATGATTTTCTAGGATTTTTTGGGTCGTAAAATTCCAGGTCCATTTTGAGGCCCTTAACGAGATTTTTAGAAAAGAAACCATATCCTAGATTTAGCGTTGGAAATTCCAAACCATATTGTTTTATTGTAGTCCTCAGTTAGATATTCCTAATGAGCTACTATGTGCACCAAATAGAGATTGTATGTGAAAGTTACGCTTCTATGAATTGATGTAAAAAGTAACACCCAAAAATACCTTTTGGTGTTTTTTTCAGAAAAAATCCTTTTGGATCTTTTCCTCCTAGGTTTAGGGTTTTGGACATTTAGGGTTCTTGATTTATTTTAAAATGCCATTTTTTCATCCTCTTGTCTTAGCTTGTTGCAAATGAGTGTAGCCACCACCTCTCTCGCTTCAGATATAGGCTACCACCATTCTAGTGAGTTTGTGTTCTACAATATTTTTTTATTTTACTCATTAATAGAAATTGGGTTTTCACTGTATCACTGCACTTTCTACTATTTTTCTATCTATGGATTGTATGTTCCCTATACAATCCATATCAATGGTATCAGATCAATCTTATCTATTTTTTTCTTAGCTAATGTCCCAGACGATGTTAGATTTTAGAGGGTTGGGTCACGAACTTGTTTCACTAGAAGACGACCATTATTTCTATCCCAAGAAACCTCCCATGATAGGAGAAAGGCCAAATGAAGGAGTAGGAAATCCTATCAAGTTGTTGCTTGAGTAATCCCTTATGTAATAGAGGAATGAGATGATGGAAAAATTCATCCAGATCCTTCAACAACTACCACAGATAAGCAAGGTAGCTTCAAAAAGCAGCCATTTCAGAGGTGTGACACCCTTCAAGGTATAATTTAACTTTGATATCCATTTATTTGAAGGCCATATATATGCAAATTATTTGTAAAAATGGTTAAACTTGTTAGAACGATATTAATCTATTCAAAAACATTTTGACATAGAAAATATCACCTTCATGCTCCTTAAATCCCTTCCCCATGTCAAATATTATTGGGAAGGCTACTGGGAGAGACATAATGAAGATGAGTCTGAAATATTCAAGATAGAACCCACTTGGGTGTCCTTTGTGGATTCCCTAAATGAGGAATTATACAATGTTGGAAGCTATGATGACAAATACATGATACAGACGACTTTGTGTTAGGAAAGAGACCAAATGGTGTCATAGTACATCAATATCTTCCATACATTGTGCTCAAAATTGAGTATCAAAGAATTTGATTGGAACTTAGTTTTGAAGTACCGTAATGGCCTACACAGGTACATCCAATAAGAGGTGGTTTTTTTGTACATGTCCTCATTGGGAGCCACTTACCACTATGATGGAAATATTGTGTAGAAATTTAAGCAACAGAACAAGTGATATTTTGGGTCTACCAATTTCTCACAATAGAAGTATGGTAAAGGTGGCGCTAACTCACAAAAAATTGGATAGAGTAGGGAGAGCCAATATTGAGAAAACTAGTCCAAGATGAAAAAAAGTAAGGTTAATGAGAAGTCAAAGAAAGACACTGGGAAGTGGTGCAGGTTCCACAAAATACCTCAACACAACACTGATGAATGCCACTTGAAATAGTCACTTTTGGTTGAGATTAAAGAAAAAGCGTTAGAACTTGATTCAAAATATGATTCAAAATAGGATAAGGGGAAGTGGATCATTGATGCATGTTGGCCCTTGAACAAGTTTTGGGAGATCCTTGGTCAATTTGACCTATTTTGGGACTTCGACAGCCTGTCGAATATGGAGCTCAAGATGAAGCAGAGATCACAGGATCTTGCCCCCTTTTTGGGTCCTTTTTGGGATTTGGGAATATGTAATGGGTATGGGATGTCGGCCCATGGGTTTACCCATGTTTAGGCTTGATTTTGTAAAGTATAAATAAGTATCTAGGTGACATAAGTAAAAGGCCGAGAAGCTAAGTGCTAAGTGCAAGTATGGTTTGTAGATGCTCTGTGTGTATTGTGAGAAACTTATAGAGCTAAGTGCAAGTGGTTGTAACAGAATGTGAAAGGATTTGTGCTAGACCTAGCTCGAGGAAGGAGGATCTGGTGAGGTGCGCGTAGATCTCCTGTCTTATGCAGAGTAGGGTTTTTGTGGCTCTCTGCATGTAGATGAATGATTGAAGCTAATAAAGAAGAAGAGTTGGTGAACGTAGCCCCAGGGTGGGGGTGAACCACGTAAATATGGTGTTATTTTTCTCTGTGCGATGTTCTGATGTATTCATGTGTTATTTTCTAAGTGCTTGATATAGATAGATAGATATGTCTGTTCTTTGTGCTTATTATGACTCTAGATGTTAGATCTAATATAGGTGAATGTGCTTAGTTCTTGAATCTACCAGATCTAATCCATTTATTTATGCTAAGTGATTAGATACATTATATTTGGTTGAATGTTGTGATGCTCTATTTTATCTGTGAAGTAGATATTGGTTAAATAATAACAAACTGGTGGTGTTAAGTGCTCTATTAAGTATTATAATCATAGATCTGTGTCCCAGCTAAGGTTCCAGACACCTGAGTCCTGCAACCAATCCTACCTCTACCTCGGGTGAGACTTCATCTGCTTCGCAGGTGTTTTCGAAAGGGATGGTAGTTAGGGATTTTTTGGTGCATTGTTGTAGCATTGAACCTTGGGTCTGCCCCTGTGCCAACAAATGGTTCTATTATCAGGACCTGAAACTGTGATTGCTGGGAACTGAGGAAGAAGAAGCTCTATGCATAGATTTGTTGCTCTAGTGCACAGTACTCTACTTAGTTTGACAAGCTTTGTTCTAAGGAAAATAAGTCCAATCTGAAGAAAAGAGGTAAGATCTGAAAGCTTTGTGCTATGAGAAAAGAAAAAGTGAGACTTTTTTATTAAAAGAGGCAATATCTAAAATCTATATGCTCTGATAAAGGTAAGAATATTGAAAATTTCTAGATCTGAAAGCTTTGTGCTTTGTAGAAGTAAGATAAGTGGAAATTTTTGTTTCAACAATATGAATCTAGGTATGTTTGATAGATTATATCCTATCTTGAAAACTAGGGTATTAATAGATGAAAGAAGATTTGATATGAGTAGATCTGATAAGAATAGTGAAAAATATGTTATACCTATGCATAGAAAGAATGTTTGGACTAATAATTGTATGTAGGACCTTAGAAAGAAATGTTTGCAGGTTAGTTACCATAATACTAGCGCGAAGTGCATGAAAGGATAGGGATCATTTAAAAGAAAGAGAGGATTAACCCTCTGTTATAGTTGCAGAAGACTAGGACATCTTGCTAAGGAATGCCCTAGGAGAAGACCTAGTTGTATTTGTTGCAAAGCTATGGAACATGAAGTATTGGATTGTCCTAGAATGATTAATAAGATTGAAGAAATGAACATAAGACAAGAAAACCCTAAGGCAGATCCAAAAACTAAGATTATGATAGAATCCCAGAAAGAATCAGAGAAAGTATTGCTATAGATGAAAGAAACCCTGAATGACCACCGACATGTCAGATTATCAGAGATCTTCAAAGAAAAAGAATGCCTTGAAGCAAGAATAAGAGACTTCGACATTGACTGTGGTCTAGATGAGGAAACATAGGTGAATATCATGACACTGAGAACTTGGGAAGCTATAGGGAGGCTTGCTACGATTCCTTCATTAGGAGGAATGAGACTATTCAAAGGAAATATGATAAACCTATGTGGAAAGCTCACCTGGATACCTATGAATGCCAATGGAACTTCGACAAAGGAAGATTTTGAAATTATTAGATTTATTGAGAACAATGCCCCATTTACCATGCTATTAGGAAAACCTTGGATTGAAAGAGATCAGGCTAGAAGGTAAGAAGAAGAAGAAGTTTTAGAACAACAAAAGCAAGATTTAAAAGAATTCATGACTAGAAGGATTGCACACTTGATTGAAGAAAAAAAGAACATATCAAAGCTATTTAACACCAGAGACCTGGATGTCGAAGTTGCAAGAACACTATAAGACCCATAGAATATTGAAGTACCTATTCCAGATAAAGAAGAAGGATCACCCTCAAATCCTAGGAAAGAATCTCAACAACGCGAAGAACCTATGCCATAAAAAGATAAGAATCATAATGGAAAACGACATACCAAGATCAAGCTCACTAGGAAGAAGGCTAGAAAGCTAAGTAAGAAGAGAGATAAGATCGACAAGTTGCATAAGGTTCCATAGGGAACCTCACTGAAGGAAAATTTGCAAAATTAGAGCTTCGTTGGGATATCAGAATAGCGACACATGGCACTTCGCCATGGCAAAGCAATATAGTTGTTGGGGACATTATAACAGTTAGACCAACGCTCCGAATGGGTAGAAAGACATTTATGGAAAGACAACTCGTCATCCGATTGTTGGGACCACACCATAACAGACAGAACAAAGTTAATGAAGGCTTCATACCCGTTTCAAGCGACCCGTTGTCGAGTTACCTATTTATCCCATCACACCATGCATCGAGAACTCTTTTTCCAACTGAGATTTTGATCTTGCAAACTAAGTTGATTTTTCATAGTGATCATTGAGCTCTTTCTCTCTATCCCATTATTGTGTCTAAGTTACCTTATGAACCCAAGATTGTTAACCCCGAGTGTGTATGTCGAACAAGTTGAGAATTGTAGAGAAAGTTGTTGAAGAAGTTTCAATCAACCTCATGAATGATAGAGTCATGTCGATGTATACAGGCATACAAGCATCATCGACGAGAAGACTACCAACCTCCCCATCCACTGGTCGCAGAGCTGGACCATCCCGACCATCAGATGAAAAGTGAACCAAGCACATGGATGATCTAGCAAATGAAAAATTGATCTCGACCATATTAGCCACCTATATACCACCTCTGAGTGGTGTAGTAAATCAAGAAAACATGCCCAAATATTTTGAATACACCTTGGTTACGACGTACCTCCCGAAGGGGATACACATAGTTCAAGAAAACAAAGATAAGATTGCAACGTTGAATTTTAGAGACTTCAACCTCAGAGATAGAAAAGTCTATAACATGCTCGCCCCATATAAGTACCTGACTAGAACTAAGGGGAAGAATTCAAAGATAATTCCCCAGTCGTGGACTATGAACCTTGCGCAGTCCACCTTGTTGAATGTCATGAAGATTCCCGACTTCGGAAGACACCATGAGGTGAATGCATGTGTCAAAATTCTTTTGTCTTGTTACCATGGAATTTATTTTTGGATAAACCATCATATAACAGTTGATCTGATGTTGATCAATTGGATCACAGGGTTGAGTATGAAAGGATCTAATCCTCAAGAGTTTTACCCTGGAAAATCCATGGATCACGCTCTAGCATAGAAGATCTAGGACACATATGGCGATGTCGAGAAGGAAACACGAGGCTAAAAGGTAGCTTCTATCCAGAGTGGCATAGTGCACCTTTCCTGTTAGTTGATTTTAGGGAAGTTAGTATGAAAAAACCAACCTACCCAAGTCACTAGTTTTGTAGTTGACCTCGCAGGGAAGTGCGCGGAAGGCCTTCAGATGAACTAGGAGAAGTACCTGGTGAACCAGTTGGAACTCGACTACAGAGAAGCTTAGGACCAAGGATATGAATTTCATTTAAACTGGCTCTTGATCCTTATATATTTTATTGCTTGGGAGATGCCGAAAGGTACGACCTTCCAGGAAATCGAGCCATTTCAACCACTAGCCATGAAGTTCAGTACACTATGGTACTCAAGCGTTATGAATAAACAGTGGCAGTCAAATGTTGTTTTTCATACCTACTACAATCAACTGAATATAGCCATACAATCCAAGTCTCGCATGACTCTGAACACTCTACACCAGTTTAGGCCTTTGATGAAGTTCAATGCAGATCGACATTTTATTTACATCACAGCGTGCACCAACGAACACAAGCAACAACTTCAATCCTACTATAAGTTGATGGAGGAGGACTTCGAGGAGATCACTAAGGACTGGTCGGTGGAGCTCCTTATTCCAGCAGACCTTGCATAGATATCTGACATCGACAGTCCATAAAATGTGTAGGATACACCCAGACCTAGCAGGAAAAAGAAGACCAAAGAGGTCCAATAATTAGACAGTGCATCCGTGAAGACTACTTCCATATCACCAGAGAAAGGAGGTGATGGTGAAGAGTTAGATGACAAAGAAGTCTAACAAAAGAAAGGAGATGAGGTTGATCCCCTGAAGAAGAGGAAAGGTTCGCCTTTGAAACCTTCCTCTCGAAATAAATTGAAGGCCACCATGACAAAGATGCAGACCGTCCTCACCTCCGAGGACTTTGACTTCCTCATAGTAGCCCTGTAAGATGCTTCACTAGAAATAGAAGAGAAACAATAAGAAAAGAAAGAGGATATGTATGATTGAATTAATACTGAACTTCGAGGGGTACAACAGGCCCTACAGTCCATCCGTGCAGTCTCCACTACGTCGGGAGAGCCAGAATTGGGAGATGAGTTAGCTCAACTCCACAACATATTCGATATAGTCGAAGCTCACCTTCGATGAGCACAGGAAGAAAGAGAGAAAGACACCAAGTCTTTGACACAAGTACAAGGAGTACTCTTCAAGAAATGTAGTGCTACAAAACAGGAAAATCTTGCTCTCCAAGTGAAGTTTGATGAAGAAAAATCACAGCTACAACAAGAAAAGGAACAGTTGCTCACATAGCAACTCCAAGTAAAAGAAGTGGTCAA
>JZKD02S1062148.1:0-11563 GCA_000966675.3 Picea glauca | reverse complement strand
TTGGAGAAAATGTACTCATATGTGAGGGTGGGGGTGGAGAAAATACATTTTCTCCAATATTTTCCCCACCCATGTCCAATATTTGCCCCACCCATGTATTTTCTCCAATATTTGCCTCACCCCCCACCCATGGAGAAAATACATTTTCTCCAATATTTGCCCCACTCATGTATTTTCTCCAATATTTTCCCTACCCCCTACCCTCAACATATACATAAGTATAAGAATCATTCAACAACAATGTAATCATCAATTCTTTACATTTAATTTCATAATCCTTGAAATATTTTAATGTAATATACTCGACAAATTATGCCAACATGTAGTTTAATATGCTCAATATATACTTAGAATATATGAATTTCCAGCTCACAATGACTCAACCTTTACTGGTCATTTAGTGGCTCTTTGTTATCCTCTATGGTAGTATTACAATATTCTCAATAAATCACTAGCAACCTCTTAATGAAGGTAACAATATCGTTTTCGATATAAGAAAATTTCCTCAAATTATAAACTATATAACAACTGAAACAACTCTCTTTCAACTCACCATGACCATGTACTATGTTGGTCATTTATCTTGAAATACTCAATAACAAAAGTTATACAACATACTTAATAATGATCAACCAAGAACATGCTTTAGTGAATGCTATGATGCTTACAAAAACCTCTTTCAATGTTCTCTCTCTCTATGCATGCAACCATAATGATTCTTCTTCTTTTTTTCTCGGATTAGAGGAGGATTAAAAATAATTCAATGTTAAGATTATAAGTATTACAATTGATAAAGCTCAAGTTTCAACAATGCAAAGTAATCAACCTATTATCTAGGAATTAATATGAACTCTCTAAAATCCAAATAAATATAATCAAATTAATAAAAATTATCTTAAACATAGTTGAGATAAGAATACTAACACTCTAAATCATATCCCATTATTCCCTCCTGAAGCAGAACAAAATATCTAGAAAAATTCCAAGAAATTTTCCTTGAATAACTCAAATTTGCATCCATGGGATGTGACCTAATCTGTAAACTACCACGGATATTCCACTAGAATAGTTTGTCACAATAGATCTTATAATATTATGAAATCTTAGATTATGAAATTTATTTCCTTATATTCCAAATTAATCATTACTAGATTATTGTTTATATTTGTGAAAATAATTGAATACAAAAATGAAAGACTAAGAAAATGAATACAAGATGTATACTAGGAAACCCAATACAGGAGAAAACCCATTTATAAGGTGAGGCCTATTCTCTACTCTCTTTTCTTCAATAATTAAATGCAAGTACAAAGAAAGGGAGTACTCACTATGGAGTTTCCTATGACTTTGTAGCCCAAATGGATACTATAGAATATTCTTCCTACCTCTGTTATGATCTCAAATCCAACTCCCTGGATGTTTTTCTCAACTATGGAACAAGTATAATACAAAATAAAAGAAAACCTTATCTTCCTAGTGGCTCAATATTTAACATAGCTCGATAGTCATCTAGGGTTAGGGTTTTGACTTCCTCAACCTGTTATAACTTATAGCAATACTGAGAGGGTGGGTGAATCGGTATTGTATCATTTTTTTCAATTTTATTTCCCTTCAACAATTTAAAGTTATTTATAAAGGCTTACTTAATCAATAATACATGAAAAAATCAAACGACAACACAGAAAACACATTACACAAGATTTTTATGTGGAAGCCCAATGTGCGAGAAAACCACAGAACATATTTCTTTATGTTTGTTTGCAAACACCAACTTACAATTTATATTTATTCATCTTGATCGAAACCCACCTATCGCAGATAATGAGAACACCAATCCTCTTAGGCACCAACCTGTCGTAGACAATGAGGACACCAATCCTCTCAAAAACTAACTTGTTACAAGTGATGAGGACATCAATCCTCAATGAGCTTCAACTCACCCTAGCACCACCCTACCACCTTGTAGTTTAAAAAAAATTCTTACAAAATTGGACCTTTCTCATTAATTCAACAACAATATGGTATATCTCCAGTTTAGTTTCATTGAATAGTTACAAGACCTTTTTTCTTCTCTTCTTATGCACACTTGACTTGAACAGAGCACATCCTTATTTATAATGTTTTTGCTTGAATTCACCATCCTATATGTGGACGTGTAACAGTTATATTGTGGACATATATTGACCATATCAGGGTCATGTTAGTTACACTTCTATCTAAATAAAGTATGTGGATGCATGATGGTTATATTGTGGACAAATCTTGACTAGATTGAGGTCCAGTTATAGCTGAACATTCTTTGACTAAATCAAACAGACCAAATCTTCCTTCAAATGAGCTCCATCTCATCTCCAACAACATAACCTGGTCTTATCAGAGCATCTCCTCAAGAATGATGAAATAAATCACATTATGTTCTATAGAGCACCTATTGCACATATAGAATAAGATCCCAAGGTTCAAGTCACAATTCTTCATCCTGTTGCACTTGGCCTACAGTGCACTCACCTAGTCACTCCACTATATTGTTAGTGCTTCTTAGTGACTCGCTCACTTGACTTCCAAATTTTCATTCATCCCGCTTCATTCCACTCCGTCACTTGTCATACGAGCTTTGTCTCGTCAAAATCCACTCCTCTATTTTTCACACTGGCTCAAGGCACATTGCATATTTTCTTCTACATAATTTGTCGCAGTCCATTCCTTCACACTAGCTTTGTCTTGGCACACTCCACTGCATCATTCATTGCACTAGTTCAAAGAACCCTGCAGATTTTATTTTTGTCCTTCTATCCTTCTTCACACTTATTTTTTCCTCCTTTCACAACTTCCTATGTCTTTGTACCATACTATGTGCCATACTTTTCTATGCCATTTATCATATTCGTCCTTCGATCCTTCTGTTCACTTCTTCTATCTGTTATTATGCTATAAATGACCATGTCCATGACTAATTTGACATCAATGACAACATATGTGCAACAAACACCTCCTTTGTCATTGATGGAAACCAAAAGAGCCTGCATCTCTATTCTGAAAGGTGATTGCCAAAGAAATGGAATTTATGTTGAGATAGTCCCTTTCAATGTGCGCAACTGCAAAATGCTCCCCCTTTCAATGTGCGCAACTTCCAAATCAATATGCTAAATTCTTCCATTGAAATTGCAAGTTTATCCCCCTTTCAATGTGCATCAACATCTTTCAATGTGCTCAGCTGCCAAATCAATATGATAAATTGTTCCATTGAAATTGCAAGCTACTCCCCCTTTCAATGTGCATCAACATAAGGGTTTTTTTATTCTCCCACTTTGATAGCAATGACAAATATAGTCTTTTGATATTTTCTCCTCCAGGCATCTCTACGTGCACATAACCATCCTTAAATGGAATACCATCGAGAGTCATTGGAAACTTCAACTGTGTCCATCTCTGCAAAAGAAAAATTCTCCCTGATACAACAACAAATGGGGAATTTTTCGAAGTAGTGAATTGTGTTCTTTACTGAAGAAGGAAAGATGAGATCACCCCCAACTTTTGTCTAAGATACTCAAAGGGTTCTCTTGGTAATGTCTTGGAAAAAATATCTACAATTTTCTCTTTGGAAGGAACATACTCTAATTTGACCACGTGATCTTGAATCTGTTCTCTGGGAAAATGATATTTGATTGGTATATGATTAGTTTTAGAGTGTTGAAAAGGATTTTTAAAGAGATTAATAGCATTGGTATTGTCACACATGACAAAGATAGGTTGATCACAAGGAACTTGAATATCTTGGAGATTGGTTTTGATCCACAACACTTGACTACAAGAGGATGTTGCAACTATATATTCGGCTTCAACTGTAGAAAGAGAAATGGAAGTTTGTTTCTTCCTGAGCAAGGGCACTAAACAACTTCCAAGGAAGAATGCACCTCCACTGGTGTTTTTTCTATCATCGATACTTCTTTCCCAATCTACATTTGTATAATATATGAGAACAAGGTTTGTGTCTTTTGGATACCACAAGCCATAATCAACATTTCCTTGCAAGTATCTCAATATTTTGTTAACAGCAAGAACACGAGTTTCCTTAGGATTTTCTTGAAATATGCACACCAAACCCATTGCATGTATGATGTCAGTCCTTGAAGCTATGAGATAGAGTAAGTTTCCTATCATATACCTATACATGGTGTTGGAGCCGCCCTTGTTTTTATCTTTACCCTTCACAATTTCCAATTTTTGATACTTGAAATCTAAAGATGGTCTTTTGATTTTCCCCCAAGACTTTGAAAACTCTACAACCTTATTACATAAGCAGCGATGTTTTTCTACTCTCGAAACAAATCCACTTTCATAAGAATGTCACTCTGTTTGTTCTACTTCGGGATCTCGCAAGTCGGACTACTATAACTCATGAATTCACACGTCCCGAGTCACGAAACGAAGAAGTCATTTTAAGTTTTCACTCAAGATAGTAACCAAGGTCAAATATTTTAACCCGGTGATTAGACGTCTTCGGGGTTTCGCGCCTTGGCGTTCGCCAAGTTTGAATTTTTATGTTTACAACTCCGAAAGCCGAGAACACAAGGTTCTTTCGGGCTAACCCTGGTCAAGGATTAAAGGCAAAAGGGCTAACCTTGGTTAAAATCTATTCTCGGAATTTCGCCACTCGGCACTATATTTTAGAAAGTTATGGCGTTTAAAACCCCGACTCACGAAGTCGCAACGTAATTATAGCGCGATTAATTAATTACCTAATCTAAGATTTTCTTCCCCCTAATTAAGTCTTAATTATCGCCATCTCACAGTTTCGCGACTCAGCGTACTAACCTCCCAGAAACTTGTCTTCGAAGTTCTGAGTCACGATATGGCGAATAAATTAATTATAAAATTAATGATGCTATAAATTGAGATTACTGATAATTAAGCCAAAATCGGTTCTCGCAGTCTCGCGAGTTGAAGACTAAAAAATTTAAAATGAAATCCACGATACAGCGAACAGCGAGAAAGTTATTAACGTTGTTGAGTTTTGNAAATTGAGATTACTGATAATTAAGCCAAAATCGGTTCTCGCAGTCTCGCGAGTTGAAGACTAAAAAATTTAAAAGGAAATCCACGATACAGCGAACAACGAGAAAGTTATTAACGTTGTTGAGTTTTGATAATTTAAAATAAAATGAGATATGTCCCGCGCATCGAGGCTTGCACATTTCACGAAGTAGCTATTTGATCTCCATACTCCGACTGACTGTCAAACCGCCAAAATTTATGACATTAATGGGAAGATAAGTTCTATCGAAGGAGAGCGAAAATGAAAACTGCGGCCATGGCTCCGCGGAAAGCAGCAAAGGCGAATGTCGAAGTCGCGGGACAAGGCTCAGACAATGTCGCCGATACTTCACCCTGAAGTGTCGAGTCGATCCCTGACTGGTCATTTGTGTCAAATGTTCTGCAAGAAGAATTGGTAGATTACTCAGATGACTCTGACGACATCGAAAAGGATAATATACACACCAAATACAAGATAATCGTCCAGTCTGGGATGCACAGAGTAGCAACCAGGCCACGGTTGCTTCCATATTACAACATGATCCGGTGGGCGTTGGACCACGTAGACTTACCTACCAGGACAATCATAAACAACCAACGAGTTACTGTCGGGACTTTTAGGCCCGAGCATCTACAAACCATCTACAAGCTACATTTGACGTCTGAATATACATATGGTGTTGAGTTCCTAGAGGAATTCAAAGAGAAAGAGTGCACCCAGTACGACAAAAACATGCCCGGTTTGATTAAAGATTGGGTTTCGCGCGTCGCGAAATTCAGAGCAAATGACCAGGGCGTATATTCTATCGCTTCTTTGGAGCCACAGTATAAATATGTGGCCATGATGACGTGTTGGCTATTTGGGAGAGAAGACACATCACATTTCTACATCGCATGGGTGCCTCCCATATTTCGGGTTGCAGAAGGTTGCTCGTTTAATTAGGCAAAGATTCTCTCAGACAGTTTGGCCAACAGGGTCACAGAGTATCGGGAATAGAAGGCAAGTGGGAAATAATCCTCGTTTTTCATGTCAGCATATATCACGGACGCGGTATGTTCCATGACACCATTCCCCTTGATGAGTTGGGCTTGGAATCCAGCCCAAGAAAAACCCATGCACGAGTATCATGACAAACTATGGGAGAATAAAGCAGAAAAGTTCACATATGATATTTTTAACTGGGTGATGGTGCCCCTGCATATCGCCATTTTTGGGCATCCACCACCTCGCGTCTCAGACAGCATTGCAACAGGTCTGAGTGGCATAGCGGATTGGTATGTGGATGGAGAGATTTTGTATTTCAGAGTTTTCAGGGCTTCCGTTCCCCCTCATGCGCTGCCCTTGTTCATCCCCGACAAGTTAGCTTGTCGGGAAATCGCCTCGCAAATGGTAATTGGAGGAGTGAGAAAATAAATCAAGGGTTACTCAAAGAAGGTATGGCCTTCTTTTCCCATTCGGATGAATTCCTATTCTTTATTAGATTTTGGGCATGCCAAAGCCAAGGATGTTGCCCTGGAGGACCTAAGTTTGGTCACCATCAAAATTAAGAAACATGATCCACAAAGGGTTGTAAGCAACCATTTGTCTCATTGCGGGCTCAAGATATTTGAGCATGAAAATTCACCCTCGGATGACATTTTCCGAGGGGCGAGATCTTATGAAGAAGTGGTAGACCGGATCCAATCATTAGCACCCGAAGACACAACATCTGTATTAAAATTCCAAGAAAATAGACGAAGATGTCTCCCCGCTATGTTGGGAGGTTCGGTTGCTTCTGAGACAAAATAGAAGGATGTTGAAGATGTTGAGGACACAATTTCTAACCTTGGAAAACACCAGGAATGCGAACAAATGAAGAATCTCGAAGCAGAAGAGAAGACTCTGGACCCGCGAAGGGAACAGAGTGCAGAGGCTGAAGTAAAAACCCCAGGCCCACCAGGTGAACAAAAGCTGGAGACTGAAACAGAGGCTCTAGGTACGCCAAAAGATCAGAATCCCGTCGGTACTCCAAAAGATTCGTCAAAACAAATAGGAGAGCCCATCACCTCAGTCACACCCTTGCAGTTGACACAGGGAAATGTCGGCGAGGGGTGGATATTTAATGAAGAACTAAGGCCCATAAGAGTAGAGGAACTCCCTCCAAATGAATTCTTTTTTGATAAAAAGAGGAAGGCGGTAGTGAAAAGAGAGTTCTATCAAGAAGGAGAATCCACTGCGAAAAAATATAAAATCATGACTGATGGAAAAAATAAGAAAAGTGACCAACTCGCCACTGAAATCGCAGGAATGTTGGGGGCATATGCTTCAGAAAATCAATTCTCAGTTGGGCTTCTGAATAACCAACTAAAAAAAAAATATCGCCTAATCAGGACCCTCGAGGCTAGATTGGCTATAGCTACAGAGAATGCTAGAGGTCAAGCCAGCATGGAAATAGAACAGGCTAGAGTGGCTGACAAAAATGAAATAGAGATACTAAACACCAAGATTGAGCAAGCACAGTTGGTGGTCCGAGATGGTAGAGCGCAAGCAAGTCAACAGAGAAATCTGATTGAACAATTGCAGGCTCGGGCAGAAATCGTCGAGAGCTGAGAAATAGACATCGGCTTATTTAAATCTTGAGCCAGTGAGATTCGGAGCAAAATCTTTTCATCACAGCAGAATTTTCTTACCAGGATAGGAGAGATCCGGGAAAACTGTCTTTTAGTGAATCAGGTGTCCAAGAACCTGGCTTCCAGGGAAAGGGAGGCCGAAGTGGCTCGGGTCACTTTCCAGGACGCGGTAATCGCTACAAATAACAGGTTTTCGGCAGGCGCTCTTGGGCTTGCCATCCCTGAACAAACTAGAGGAAATATTTTATTGAAATATTGGGAGCATAACATTGCCCTAGGAAAGGAGAAGGTCCAAAAGGTAACCCACTCTTTAGAAGAAGCTTTTAACTCCATAGATGGTGAGCTGTTGGATATTGACATCCAAGGTGATGCAGAAGCATTGATGAAAATAAATGTGGAACAGATCTCATGCGATCTGAAGGAAAAGGATGAGAGAGATTCGATCGATATCTCTCAGATAGATATGGTAGACATGGCCCAAATTGATAAGCATTTGATCCAGTTCAGTGCACAATTAAGTTCCCTCGACATCGTCGATGCACAAATGGGGCACAAGCTGTAGTAGTTAGCCCGAGAATGTTATTTCACTGAGGCCAGCTGTCAAGCGAAACCTTCACAACTCGTATCTCATTTTGTGGAAAGATGTATCGCCTGCACCGAATCCGCACAAATACGAGCACATGGCACCAAGTGAAAGTAGAGTAGGAGAAAGAGAGCGCTTTCCCTCCTCTCGGTTGTAACCGAATTTGTATAACCGTTGAGATTCTAACTGATCTGTAAATTTGTATAAATATATCACAGAAAGAAATAAACAAGGCTGGACCTTTTTTGTGTCGATTGTAATAGAGTTTTTGCATTCGAGAAGTTAATATAAGCAAATCTGGAGATTCTCGATTCCNGGAAGGCGGTAGTGAAAAGAGAGTTCTATCAAGAAGGAGAATCCACTGCGAAAAAATATAAAATCATGACCGATGGAAAAAATAAGAAAAGTGACCAACTCGCCACTGAAATCGTAGGAACGTTGGGGGCATATGCTTCAGAAAATCAATTCTCAGTTGGGCTTCTGAATAACCAACTAAAAAAAAAATATCGCCTAATCAGGACCCTCGAGGCTAGATTGGCTATAGCCACAGAGAATGCTAGAGGTCAAGCCAGCATGGAAATAGAACAGGCCAGAGTGGCTGACAAAAATGAAATAGAGATACTAAAGACCAAGATTGAGCAAGCACAGTTGGTGGTCCGAGATGGTAGAGCGCAAGCAAGTCAACAGAGAAATCTGATTGAACAATTGCAGGCTCGGGCAGAAATCGCCGAGAGCTGAGAAATAGACATCGGCTTATTTAAATCTTGAGCCAGTGAGATTCGGAGCAAAATCTTTTCATCACAGAAGAATTTTCTTACCAGGATAGGAGAGATCCGGGAAAACTGTCTTTTAGTGAATCAGGTGTCCAAGAACCTGGCTTCCAGGGAAAGGGAGGCCGAAGTGGCTCGGGTCGCTTTCCAGGACGCGGTAATCGCTACAAATAACAGGTTTTCGGCAGGCGCTCTTGGGCTTGCCATCCCTGAACAAACTAGAGGAAATATTTTATTGAAAGATTGGGAGCATAACATTGCCCTAGGAAAGGAGAAGGTCCAAAAGGTAACCCACTCTTTAGAAGAAGCTTTTAACTCCATAGATGGTGAGTTGTTGGATATTGACATCCAAGGTGATGCAGAAGCATTGATGCAAATAAATGTGGAACAGATCTCATGCGATCTGAAGGAAAAGGATGAGAGAGATTCGATCGATATCTCTCAGATAGATATGGTAGACATGGCCCAAATTGATAAGCATTTGATCCAGTTCAGTGCACAATTAAGTTCCCTCGACATCGTCGATGCACAAATGGGGCACAAGCTGTAGTAGTTAGCCCGAGAATGTTATTTCACTGAGGCCAGCTGTCAAGCGAAACCTTCACAACTCGTATCTCATTTTGTGGAAAGATGTATCGCCTGCACCGAATCCGCACAAATACGAGCACATGGCACCAAGTGAAAGTAGAGTAGGAGAAAGAGAGCGCTTTCCCTCCTCTCGGTTGTAACCGAATTTGTATAACCGTTGAGATTCTAACTGATCTGTAAATTTGTATAAATATATCACAGAAAGAAATAAACAAGGCTGGACCTTTTTTGTGTCGATTGTAATAGAGTTTTTGCATTCGAGAAGTTAATATAAGCAAATCTGGAGATTCTCGATTCCNCTCTGAAGTTAGGAGTGATATTCATTCGACTTCCCCATCCAAACATAATGCCAAAGGTCCCCTAGAAAGTTCATCGATAGTTGAAATACCAGCTTTTCTTCGACAGAACTTCCCGGTATCACCTAAGTGTGTTACACACTCATTTTCTACACCCAAATCGATGGCAGCCGCCGGAGGAGGTGGAGGAGGCGCTCCTGGAGGAGGAGGTGAAGGTCAAGGGCATGTCCCTCCTCCCAGATTATTCGCAAAAGTAGCAGCGAGATACGCCCCCCTAGTTTTTCCTGTCCCCCTTCGTGACCTTTCTGAAAATTACATCAAAAATCTTCCTAAGTTCACGGGGGAGGGATATCTAACCGCAGCCGAGCATATAAATTTCTTTGACCAATTCGTAGACGTCTGTGGTATCGAGCACGAAGATGTCTATTCGAGACTCCTTGTCCAGACCTTTGAAGGATAGGTCCGAACTTGGTCTTGGAACCTACCCACAGCTTCTATCCTGTCATATGACGCTTTGGAAGATGCTTTCCTCAAACAATGGGGAGAGCGAAAAGATCACTTATATTATCTCATCGAGTTTCGGTCCCTAAAGAAAAAGAACTCAGAAACAGTTATGGAATTTATTCTGAGATTCAACGAACTGTATAATAATATTCTAGCCGCAGTTAAACCCTCCGAACCCTCAGCCAAAGTAACCTTCGCGGGAGCTTTCGAGCCGGATTTTGCACTACTTTTGCGAGAAAGAAGAGGATCCACCCTAAATAGAATGCAAGACAATGTTGTCGAAATAGAATCTAATATGATGGATTCAGGTAAATTAAAGGCTAAAGTAGAAACAGTCAACCATGAGAATAGACACTATAGGGAACCAGCGGGTCCTTCAGGCTCAAATAGATACAATGATGACAGAGTAGATGATATGGCCCGAGTAATTAAAGAACTGTCCAACAAAATTTCTAGGATGGAGTTGGACCAGGTTAAGGCTGATTATTCAAATAAAAAGGACTTCAAGAGAAACCCAAATCCCCAAAATCAACAGAGACAAATAAAGAACGAAGATCAAAAAATACAAGCTCCACTAAAAAACGAAAATTTTATAGGCGCAAACGACTTCCAAGATTTTGGAGATTCGGAAGATGAAGTCGCGAATTTTGGTGATGACTATTCGCATCCGTATCTCACTCATGAAGATTATGAAAAATATTTGAACACCCCACAACCGTCTAATGAGGATGAAGAAGGTGATCGCACGGATCCCTATATATCTCAACCAGAAACAGAGATGATAATGGCCGAGTTTCAACCAAAGTACAACCTAAGATCTAAGAGTAAGCCTACCTCAATGAATCAACCTAAGAAAATCCTTCAAAAAGGTCAAGCTTATGAACCTCCTTTGGAAGATACCTTGTTACCCAACAACAAAACCAAGGTAGCAAGCACTCAAGAGTCCGAGGTGAAAAAAGTTGAAACTCAGACACAAGAAACCGAACTAGTAGATAAAGTTACGTCTTCAACTAGGATCACGAGTGATAAAGCCATCCAGACAAGTAAGTCAAAAAGAAAAAATTTGGAAGTCTCAACCAAAGAAACGGACAAGGTAAACACATCTTTCAGTCTTGAAAATGAGTTAAACAAAATTAAAATTCTGATTCCTTTAGTAGAATTAGCAAAAAATCTCGCTT
>JZKD02S1062126.1:0-13249 GCA_000966675.3 Picea glauca | reverse complement strand
TTTCTCACCTCCTCCCCCTTTTCCCCTCTCACCCCACCCCCTCATGCCCACTTATCCTAGTCTCACCTATATCCTTGTCTTCTTCATCCTCAGCCTTTTCCTCCCATGCCCATCCACTTTCCATTTCTTATCACCTTCTCTCCAAATTCTCTAATGGATTTTCCCTCCTTTACTTCAATCCCACTACTCCTCATCCCCTACCTTGAGTCCCTCTTCCTCTTCTCACTTCCATATCCCACCACATCCCCCCTTCCCATCTAGCCATCCTTTGGCTCCTCTCCTCCTCCCCATTCATCTTTCTACCCAATCCCCCTTGGCTCCTCCCTCCTTTCCTTTATAGAGGATTCATCTCTTCTCTCCTCCTCCCCTTTTTCTCCTCCAATCCCACCCTCTCATGCTTTCATCTCTCGGTATAGCATATCTCTCTATATTATTTGTCTCTTCCTCTCCTCCTCCTCCTCCCACTGTCCCTTGGATTATTCATATTTTCCTCTACCTACATCCCCATCTTCCCCTGACCACTAATTCGCTCTTCCATTGGGCCCTTTCCTCTACCCTAAATACCTTCATGCCAAGGCCATATCCCTCCACCCCTTGGGGGGAGAGGGGGAGAGAGAGAGAGAGAGAGATATCTGAAGGAGTTTTTATGAGGGAGATACTGGAGGAGGGAGGGATAGAAAAAGAGAGGAAGGGAGATGGAGGAAGGTGGAGTGGAAGAGAGAGAGGGGGAGCGAAGGAGAGGGGGCATATGGACACACACACACAAACATAGAGAGAGAGAGAGAGGGAAAGAAGGGGGGAGAGAAAGATATGAGGGATAAAAAGTGAGGAGAAAGAAAGATATAGAGAGAGAGATAAAGATTTTGTGTTAACACAAACACGTGCCCATTCATGTTCCTAATAACGTGCATGTGCTTTAGGAACATGTGCATCTTCCTAAAGCATGCACACATTATTTTTATTTCAATTTTTTGTAGGAACGCACACGAGAACTTGCCTACTTGGCTTGTTGAGTGGAGGTTTGGGGTTTGTTGAACCTATCACATCAGGAACGCGTGTGCATTCCTAGAAACGTGCATGATTCATGCGAGTGCACGTTCCTAGAAACGTGCACACACTCCTATGAGTGCGCGTTCCTACTCACCCTGCTGCCACTTTATCGTTCACCAACTTCGTGCACTCACCCATACCTTATATTTTGTTAGAAAAAAATGATTTCATTGTTCGAAAAAACTGTTGCCACATTATTGTCCACCAAATTCATGCACTCACCCATACCTTATATTTTGTTGGAAAAATAAGATTCCAATGTTAGAAAAAATCAAAGTTGACATAGTTATTCACAATTTCTATCAATAAAAGTTGTATATTCTAAAAAGTAATTCAATTTCCTACGTTTCATCTTCTTACACCATATTAAAATTATTGTTGTTTTTCCCGGTTTGCATTGCCACTAACACGCAGTGCCTCATGAGAGATCATCATTAGCTTACACTGGCCCACTTATTTTTAAGCCTAAAGGCATACACCTATTGGCAATGGGAACATTTAATAGCTATTTAGTGCTTAATAAGTTTTCTATGGATAACATTAAATATGGCTAGGATATTCTTAGTCGTCACACAAAATAAATGGTTGTGATTTCAATCATTAACTTTCTAGATATTATAAAGACATTCCTTATGTGTTTACTTTTTTACATTTACCTAATCATATTTAAAAAATATTTTGATAATTAAATTAAAATATTAACACGAGAAAAATGAAGTGCAAGAGTTTAATTTACACTTTTATACCACGACAGTGGGAGGACTACATTAGTCAGGATTATCTTGGCGTTTCACATGTTAAAAGATAAACGAATTAATTTACAGCTTTGAGTAATTCCAACACCCACCTGGTGTAATTAATTACCGTGAAATGCAATTTATGCCACACAAGGATATTACTCTGGATGCCACATTTATCCTGGCGTTTCATCTCTCTTCTGGTGGCCGTTTTGTTTTACATGTTCAAAGATAATTTTTTCCGGGGACCTTAGAAGCTTTGGGTTGCCCTTTAGGCAGTTTTTCACTTGGCTTTGATGTGTGATTATAAATATTTCCGTGCAGGCTACAGAAGGCATTGGTATTTGCATGAATGTATTAACCTTTTTTAATGTTGTTTTTAGTTTTATTTGAATACCCACCGAGCATGATTTTCAAATCTGATCATCTTTTTTCGATATGTTTTTTGTCATTGGTGCAGCGGATCTCTGAACATGGACATGATGATTCCGCTGTCTTTTTTGTTATTGGTGCAGTGGATGATTTCAATATTATTTTTGAAAGGTGAACGCAATACATGCATTAGCGTTCCAACCACCTTTACAAATTTCCAGTGAATATTACCTGAGGCGTTCACAGGGACTGGATATTGTCTATAAGTGAGAAAATTATTGATAATCCCAACTTAATAAATCACAAAAACCTCAAACTTGCATACTTTCTTCTTGCTACATTGCATTTTTAGCTTCCGAGATAAATAAATAAATTTATATTTCTTCATGATCCATTGCATCTTTAGTTTTTGAGATAACAAAATATTTTGTATAGTTAACACATCTCTAAACTCGTCTATTTCTTCAATCTCAGCTCGTACTGTTTAATAATTTCTTTCTTTCACTCAATTAGTTAACCTTCATCCATTGTGACCTACAACATGATAAATAGCTTATATGCTAGCATAAACTATTTTTAAGGTTTTAATCTATTCTTGAGGTTCGTGCATGCACAATACAGGTCGGGTAGTGGATTCTTTTGAAGGAAATTATTCTATTATTTGAAATATAGCATTTGGTTCATAATTAAAAAATTGTTTGAAAAAATATAGCAAGATTGGAAGCCATCAAGATTGGATTCTTTTGAAGGAAATTATTTTATTACTTGAAATATAGCAAGATTGGAAGTCATCAAAATGATTCTTGCTTATGCATGTCATAAGAAATTTAAATCATATCAGATGGATGTTAAGTCAACATTTCTTAATGGATATCTAGAAGAAGATATATATATGGAGTAACATGAAGGTTTTTTACTGACAGATAATCCTAACTATGTCTATAAGTTGAAAAATGCATTATATGGACTGAAACAGGCACCCCGAACCTGGTATTATAGACTGGATAAATTATTACAGGACAAAGGGTTCAAGAAAGGTATAGTTGACAGTAATCTATACATTAAGTCTGAAGGTGATGACTTACTAGTTGTGTTGGTTTATGTAGATGACATTAGTTTTGGATGTACTAATGACTCTTTTGTTTAGTGGTTTGCTAATTCTATGCAAACTGAGTTTGATATGTCCATGATAGGAGAACTATCATATTTCCTCGGTTTACAAATCAATCAGAGTTTTGCACGGCTATTTATCTCTCAAGAAAAGTATTTGAAAGATATATTGAAGAAGTTCCATATGGAGGATTCCTCTCCTATTAGTACACCTATGGTCACTGGATGAAAGTTAAGAAAGGATGATGACTCACCTAATGTTGATCAGAGTTCATATAGATCCATGATAGGTAGTCTTCTGTACATTACAACATCTCATCCTAATATAATGCAAGTTGTTGGAATGGTAGGCAGATATCAATCAGCTCCCAAGCAAAGCCATTTAGTAGTTGTCAAAAGGATATTCAAACATTTGAAGGGAACAATGACTTATGGTCTCTAGTATCCAAGAACTCAAAACTTTCAGTTATCTGCATATTCAGATGTTGATTTGGGAAACTGTTTGGATGAAATAAAGAGCACCAGTGGAAGTGCATTCTTCTTTGATGATTCTCTGGTAGCATGGCTGAGTAAGAAGAAAGGTTCTATCTCCTTATCAACTACGGAAGAAGAATACATTGTTGCTTCTACTTGCTGCACACAAGTCCTCTGGATGATCCAAACTCTTGCAGATTTGAAGGTATCATACACAAATCCCATTCCAATTCACTGTGATAACACAAGCACCATTAGTGTTTCCGAGAATCTTGTTCTCCATTCAAAGACCAAAAACATACCAGTAAAATCTAATTTTCTCAAAGAGCAGGTTACAAACAGAGTTTTTCAACTGAATTATATTCCTTCCATAGAACAGATCGTTGATATCTTCACTAAACCGCTTGCAAAACATTCATTTGAGTATCTATGCCAGAAGTTGGGCCTGACCCTGTTCTCAAGTTAAAAGAGTCCATCCTGTCACGGGGAGTATGTGTTGGTTGAATATCTGATAACTCCGAAAATTACTGCAACAACTTAGGGGGAGCGTGTTTTTCTTTGACATTGATGTCAAAGGGGGAGAAGAAAAACATGCCGGGATGCTATAGTTTGAGATCGATATCTAAGTAGAATAGTGCAGCCTTTCAGGGTTGCCATTAATGCCAAAGGGGGATATTGTTGGCATGTTTACAGGAACAACAATGATGCGCTTTTCATTGATGGAAATAAAAAACAGGAAAGATAATCTCAGGAAGAGGAGCGATGATGGCATATTGGCAGCAACAATAGGCAAACATAAAAGATTTGAAAGAAACAATCGAAGGATCGGGAATTGTTGTTTACAATGTTAGGAGGATGAGCACAGGGAACAAAGCTCAGGAACATGAGCCCAGAGTGCACAAGATTCCTTAGAATCCAAGAGTTTGTAGAAGGAATAAATCTCAAGAGGAGGAGTGATGTGGGTTGTCGATCATGGATCAAGGAGCGTCGTGGGATGTTAGATCCAGTGTAACCACAAGGAGGATAAGAGTAAAAGTAATCAACACTCCAAATATCAAGAGGAGGAGCGACGTGGGTCGTTGATCTCAGAGATATCTGAACTGTTGATCTGATGAGAGCAGACACGTGGCGAGAGATTAACACCTCTCTAATTCAAGAATCTGAAGAAGGGAGGTGAGTCAACCTTCGACATTATGAAGCGCAAATTTGCGAAATGAGAAATCCAAAAATGCAGAAGGTGATCACAGTCGTTGGTTGGAAGAAGAATCTGGACTATTAGATCAGAGTCCAGATAGGAGGAATGAGTGCACAAGAGAGGAATAGATCCCATCCGTTGGATCTGAGGGCGAAGGACCATCAACTGTTATATCCAGTGGATTTGCAAGGAGGATAAGAAAAGAAGAAGACACGAGAGAATTGACTTCGGGAAGTCTGAGTTCACAAAGAGGAGATCACGATCGTTGATCTCCAAGAGATATGGACCATTGATATGGCAAGTGGATATTCAAAAATCAGGAGATTGGAGAACTGGAATGACTAGTAGTATGAACTCGTGAAACGTGAAGCCGCGTAGCGCCCGGACATTGGGCCCCTAGTCACAGTCGAAGGTCACATTGTCGAAAGTCTAAAGGAAAGATCTAGCAAAGCTAGCCTCCACTTCGGATATCGTGAGTTGGGAGAATAAAGATATCTCATACCAAGATTCTTGAACTTGCGAGTCACGAAGAACCTTTTTGAGAGGCGTCTGATCACAACTCGTGGTCACACGAAATGAGGGGGCTTAGCCAGAAAATCCAATGCCTATTGTGAAGTATTCTCAGAAAGGGAAAAGGTACCAAAGGGATGAGCGCACAGAGGTTCTCTGATTGTAACTACTAGAAACCACTGATTGTTTTTGCCAGAGAATTCGAAGAGCTCCAGGGCGATCGCCAAAGGAGCTGAAGAGTCTCGATGTAACTGCCAGTGGTATGAATATTAATGAGAGAGATAATTGACAAATGGAAAAGGGTTCGAAGACTGTAACTTCCCAAGAAGCCAAAACAATCCCTTAATAACGTCGATTCAGAATGAACTGACTCAGTGTAACTGCTAGAGAATACAAAGTGTTTCTATGACGATCCTGCAGAGGACTTAGCATGATAAATATGCACAGAACAAAGAATATATGGTTGCTTCTTCTGATAGTTATTCATGTGGGTAGAAGCATGTTATTTGTAGTAGCTGAAGCGCACAGGAGAGGCGCAGTGCAAAGAATGTAGCAGGAGCATAGGGCATAAAACATAGAATAAAATCATAACAAAGAGAATGTTTTGCGCAAGAAGAAAAATGGCAGAGCATAGAAGCAGAACGATGAAGAAGCGACACAGAGAATGACACACATAAGAATAGAAAGCGCAATAAGATGTGAGCAGGAAGACACTGATGCAAGCAAAGCAAAGAAGTGACGAGACTGGTAAGACATTGATAAAACCCATATCACTGTAACAAATTTCAGTAACCAAGATTTATATATTGGGGTGGTAGGGAGGTGCTATGGAGGACTGTTTTCCTTAGAATTTCAAGTGGGTGCTTGAACATAGGGAGTTGGAGCTCCCATCTGGTTGCATCCAGAAAAACCAGGGAGTTGGTGCTTCCTTCTAGTGTGTGCTAGAAAAACCAGAGAGTTGGTGCTCCCTTCTAGTGGGCGCTAGAGAATCCAGATAGTTGGTGCTCTCAGCAAGTTGTAGCTTGAAAAACATAGGTGGTAGGCTCAGAAAGATTTGGTGCTAAAAAGAATGATAATGTACAGAAAATAAAGATTACTTATCATAGCAAGAAGAAGAGGTTTTCTCCTTTTATGAGTTTCCTCAGTAATATTTGTCTCTATATACTTCATGTGTGTNTTTCTCACCTCCTCCCCCTTTTCCCCTCTCACCCCACCCCCTCATGCCCACTTATCCTAGTCTCACCTATATCCTTGTCTTCTTCATCCTCAGCCTTTTCCTCCCATGCCCATCCACTTTCCATTTCTTATCACCTTCTCTCCAAATTCTCTAATGGATTTTCCCTCCTTTACTTCAATCCCACTACTCCTCATCCCCTACCTTGAGTCCCTCTTCCTCTTCTCACTTCCATATCCCACCACATCCCCCCTTCCCATCTAGCCATCCTTTGGCTCCTCTCCTCCTCCCCATTCATCTTTCTACCCAATCCCCCTTGGCTCCTCCCTCCTTTCCTTTATAGAGGATTCATCTCTTCTCTCCTCCTCCCCTTTTTCTCCTCCAATCCCACCCTCTCATGCTTTCATCTCTCGGTATAGCATATCTCTCTATATTATTTGTCTCTTCCTCTCCTCCTCCTCCTCCCACTGTCCCTTGGATTATTCATATTTTCCTCTACCTACATCCCCATCTTCCCCTGACCACTAATTCGCTCTTCCATTGGGCCCTTTCCTCTACCCTAAATACCTTCATGCCAAGGCCATATCCCTCCACCCCTTGGGGGGAGAGGGGGAGAGAGAGAGAGAGAGAGATATCTGAAGGAGTTTTTATGAGGGAGATACTGGAGGAGGGAGGGATAGAAAAAGAGAGGAAGGGAGATGGAGGAAGGTGGAGTGGAAGAGAGAGAGGGGGAGCGAAGGAGAGGGGGCATATGGACACACACACACAAACATAGAGAGAGAGAGAGAGGGAAAGAAGGGGGGAGAGAAAGATATGAGGGATAAAAAGTGAGGAGAAAGAAAGATATAGAGAGAGAGATAAAGATTTTGTGTTAACACAAACACGTGCCCATTCATGTTCCTAATAACGTGCATGTGCTTTAGGAACATGTGCATCTTCCTAAAGCATGCACACATTATTTTTATTTCAATTTTTTGTAGGAACGCACACGAGAACTTGCCTACTTGGCTTGTTGAGTGGAGGTTTGGGGTTTGTTGAACCTATCACATCAGGAACGCGTGTGCATTCCTAGAAACGTGCATGATTCATGCGAGTGCACGTTCCTAGAAACGTGCACACACTCCTATGAGTGCGCGTTCCTACTCACCCTGCTGCCACTTTATCGTTCACCAACTTCGTGCACTCACCCATACCTTATATTTTGTTAGAAAAAAATGATTTCATTGTTCGAAAAAACTGTTGCCACATTATTGTCCACCAAATTCATGCACTCACCCATACCTTATATTTTGTTGGAAAAATAAGATTCCAATGTTAGAAAAAATCAAAGTTGACATAGTTATTCACAATTTCTATCAATAAAAGTTGTATATTCTAAAAAGTAATTCAATTTCCTACGTTTCATCTTCTTACACCATATTAAAATTATTGTTGTTTTTCCCGGTTTGCATTGCCACTAACACGCAGTGCCTCATGAGAGATCATCATTAGCTTACACTGGCCCACTTATTTTTAAGCCTAAAGGCATACACCTATTGGCAATGGGAACATTTAATAGCTATTTAGTGCTTAATAAGTTTTCTATGGATAACATTAAATATGGCTAGGATATTCTTAGTCGTCACACAAAATAAATGGTTGTGATTTCAATCATTAACTTTCTAGATATTATAAAGACATTCCTTATGTGTTTACTTTTTTACATTTACCTAATCATATTTAAAAAATATTTTGATAATTAAATTAAAATATTAACACGAGAAAAATGAAGTGCAAGAGTTTAATTTACACTTTTATACCACGACAGTGGGAGGACTACATTAGTCAGGATTATCTTGGCGTTTCACATGTTAAAAGATAAACGAATTAATTTACAGCTTTGAGTAATTCCAACACCCACCTGGTGTAATTAATTACCGTGAAATGCAATTTATGCCACACAAGGATATTACTCTGGATGCCACATTTATCCTGGCGTTTCATCTCTCTTCTGGTGGCCGTTTTGTTTTACATGTTCAAAGATAATTTTTTCCGGGGACCTTAGAAGCTTTGGGTTGCCCTTTAGGCAGTTTTTCACTTGGCTTTGATGTGTGATTATAAATATTTCCGTGCAGGCTACAGAAGGCATTGGTATTTGCATGAATGTATTAACCTTTTTTAATGTTGTTTTTAGTTTTATTTGAATACCCACCGAGCATGATTTTCAAATCTGATCATCTTTTTTCGATATGTTTTTTGTCATTGGTGCAGCGGATCTCTGAACATGGACATGATGATTCCGCTGTCTTTTTTGTTATTGGTGCAGTGGATGATTTCAATATTATTTTTGAAAGGTGAACGCAATACATGCATTAGCGTTCCAACCACCTTTACAAATTTCCAGTGAATATTACCTGAGGCGTTCACAGGGACTGGATATTGTCTATAAGTGAGAAAATTATTGATAATCCCAACTTAATAAATCACAAAAACCTCAAACTTGCATACTTTCTTCTTGCTACATTGCATTTTTAGCTTCCGAGATAAATAAATAAATTTATATTTCTTCATGATCCATTGCATCTTTAGTTTTTGAGATAACAAAATATTTTGTATAGTTAACACATCTCTAAACTCGTCTATTTCTTCAATCTCAGCTCGTACTGTTTAATAATTTCTTTCTTTCACTCAATTAGTTAACCTTCATCCATTGTGACCTACAACATGATAAATAGCTTATATGCTAGCATAAACTATTTTTAAGGTTTTAATCTATTCTTGAGGTTCGTGCATGCACAATACAGGTCGGGTAGTGGATTCTTTTGAAGGAAATTATTCTATTATTTGAAATATAGCATTTGGTTCATAATTAAAAAATTGTTTGAAAAAATATAGCAAGATTGGAAGCCATCAAGATTGGATTCTTTTGAAGGAAATTATTTTATTACTTGAAATATAGCAAGATTGGAAGTCATCAAAATGATTCTTGCTTATGCATGTCATAAGAAATTTAAATCATATCAGATGGATGTTAAGTCAACATTTCTTAATGGATATCTAGAAGAAGATATATATATGGAGTAACATGAAGGTTTTTTACTGACAGATAATCCTAACTATGTCTATAAGTTGAAAAATGCATTATATGGACTGAAACAGGCACCCCGAACCTGGTATTATAGACTGGATAAATTATTACAGGACAAAGGGTTCAAGAAAGGTATAGTTGACAGTAATCTATACATTAAGTCTGAAGGTGATGACTTACTAGTTGTGTTGGTTTATGTAGATGACATTAGTTTTGGATGTACTAATGACTCTTTTGTTTAGTGGTTTGCTAATTCTATGCAAACTGAGTTTGATATGTCCATGATAGGAGAACTATCATATTTCCTCGGTTTACAAATCAATCAGAGTTTTGCACGGCTATTTATCTCTCAAGAAAAGTATTTGAAAGATATATTGAAGAAGTTCCATATGGAGGATTCCTCTCCTATTAGTACACCTATGGTCACTGGATGAAAGTTAAGAAAGGATGATGACTCACCTAATGTTGATCAGAGTTCATATAGATCCATGATAGGTAGTCTTCTGTACATTACAACATCTCATCCTAATATAATGCAAGTTGTTGGAATGGTAGGCAGATATCAATCAGCTCCCAAGCAAAGCCATTTAGTAGTTGTCAAAAGGATATTCAAACATTTGAAGGGAACAATGACTTATGGTCTCTAGTATCCAAGAACTCAAAACTTTCAGTTATCTGCATATTCAGATGTTGATTTGGGAAACTGTTTGGATGAAATAAAGAGCACCAGTGGAAGTGCATTCTTCTTTGATGATTCTCTGGTAGCATGGCTGAGTAAGAAGAAAGGTTCTATCTCCTTATCAACTACGGAAGAAGAATACATTGTTGCTTCTACTTGCTGCACACAAGTCCTCTGGATGATCCAAACTCTTGCAGATTTGAAGGTATCATACACAAATCCCATTCCAATTCACTGTGATAACACAAGCACCATTAGTGTTTCCGAGAATCTTGTTCTCCATTCAAAGACCAAAAACATACCAGTAAAATCTAATTTTCTCAAAGAGCAGGTTACAAACAGAGTTTTTCAACTGAATTATATTCCTTCCATAGAACAGATCGTTGATATCTTCACTAAACCGCTTGCAAAACATTCATTTGAGTATCTATGCCAGAAGTTGGGCCTGACCCTGTTCTCAAGTTAAAAGAGTCCATCCTGTCACGGGGAGTATGTGTTGGTTGAATATCTGATAACTCCGAAAATTACTGCAACAACTTAGGGGGAGCGTGTTTTTCTTTGACATTGATGTCAAAGGGGGAGAAGAAAAACATGCCGGGATGCTATAGTTTGAGATCGATATCTAAGTAGAATAGTGCAGCCTTTCAGGGTTGCCATTAATGCCAAAGGGGGATATTGTTGGCATGTTTACAGGAACAACAATGATGCGCTTTTCATTGATGGAAATAAAAAACAGGAAAGATAATCTCAGGAAGAGGAGCGATGATGGCATATTGGCAGCAACAATAGGCAAACATAAAAGATTTGAAAGAAACAATCGAAGGATCGGGAATTGTTGTTTACAATGTTAGGAGGATGAGCACAGGGAACAAAGCTCAGGAACATGAGCCCAGAGTGCACAAGATTCCTTAGAATCCAAGAGTTTGTAGAAGGAATAAATCTCAAGAGGAGGAGTGATGTGGGTTGTCGATCATGGATCAAGGAGCGTCGTGGGATGTTAGATCCAGTGTAACCACAAGGAGGATAAGAGTAAAAGTAATCAACACTCCAAATATCAAGAGGAGGAGCGACGTGGGTCGTTGATCTCAGAGATATCTGAACTGTTGATCTGATGAGAGCAGACACGTGGCGAGAGATTAACACCTCTCTAATTCAAGAATCTGAAGAAGGGAGGTGAGTCAACCTTCGACATTATGAAGCGCAAATTTGCGAAATGAGAAATCCAAAAATGCAGAAGGTGATCACAGTCGTTGGTTGGAAGAAGAATCTGGACTATTAGATCAGAGTCCAGATAGGAGGAATGAGTGCACAAGAGAGGAATAGATCCCATCCGTTGGATCTGAGGGCGAAGGACCATCAACTGTTATATCTAGTGGATTTGCAAGGAGGATAAGAAAAGAAGAAGACACGAGAGAATTGACTTCGGGAAGTCTGAGTTCACAAAGAGGAGATCACGATCGTTGATCTCCAAGAGATATGGACCATCGATATGGCAAGTGGATATTCAGAAATCAGGAGATTGGAGAACTGGAATGACTAGTAGTATGAACTCGTGAAACGTGAAGCCGCGTAGCGCCCAGACATTGGGCCCCTAGTCACAGTCGAAGGTCACATTGTCGAAAGTCTAAAGGAAAGAGCTAGCAAAGCTATCCTCCACTTCGGATATCGTGAGTTGGGAGAATAAAGATATCTCATACCAAGATTCTTGAACTTGCGAGTCACGAAGAACCTTTTTGAGAGGCGTCTGATCACAACTCGTGGTCACACGAAATGAGGGGGCTTAGCCAGAAAATCCAATGCCTATTGTGAAGTATTCTCAGAAAGGGAAAAGGTACCAAAGGGATGAGCGCACAGAGGTTCTCTGATTGTAACTACTAGAAACCACTGATTGTTTTTGCCAGAGAATTCGAAGAGCTCCAGGGCGATCGCCAAAGGAGCTGAAGAGTCTCGATGTAACTGCCAGTGGTATGAATATTAATGAGAGAGATAATTGACAAATGGAAAAGGGTTCGAAGACTGTAACTTCCCAAGAAGCCAAAACAATCCCTTAATAACGTCGATTCAGAATGAACTGACTCAGTGTAACTGCTAGAGAATACAAAGTGTTTCTATGACGATCCTGCAGAGGACTTAGCATGATAAATATGCACAGAACAAAGAATATATGGTTGCTTCTTCTGATAGTTATTCATGTGGGTAGAAGCATGTTATTTGTAGTAGCTGAAGCGCACAGGAGAGGCGCAGTGCAAAGAATGTAGCAGGAGCATAGGGCATAAAACATAGAATAAAATCATAACAAAGAGAATGTTTTGCGCAAGAAGAAAAATGGCAGAGCATAGAAGCAGAACGATGAAGAAGCGACACAGAGAATGACACACATAAGAATAGAAAGCGCAATAAGATGTGAGCAGGAAGACACTGATGCAAGCAAAGCAAAGAAGTGACGAGACTGGTAAGACATTGATAAAACCCATATCACTGTAACAAATTTCAGTAACCAAGATTTATATATTGGGGTGGTAGGGAGGTGCTATGGAGGACTGTTTTCCTTAGAATTTCAAGTGGGTGCTTGAACATAGGGAGTTGGAGCTCCCATCTGGTTGCATCCAGAAAAACCAGGGAGTTGGTGCTTCCTTCTAGTGTGTGCTAGAAAAACCAGAGAGTTGGTGCTCCCTTCTAGTGGGCGCTAGAGAATCCAGATAGTTGGTGCTCTCAGCAAGTTGTAGCTTGAAAAACATAGGTGGTAGGCTCAGAAAGATTTGGTGCTAAAAAGAATGATAATGTACAGAAAATAAAGATTACTTATCATAGCAAGAAGAAGAGGTTTTCTCCTTTTATGAGTTTCCTCAGTAATATTTGTCTCTATATACTTCATGTGTGT
>JZKD02S1062104.1:0-13249 GCA_000966675.3 Picea glauca | reverse complement strand
CATTGTGCAGGCTTGTCGGCAATGGAAGCATTACATTTTGGGAAAGGAAACGGTCATCCACACAGACCACCAACCCCTGTAGTTCATACAGACACAAGGGAAGTTGCAGAACGATTTCCATAAGAAGTGATCCAGATACCTGCAACAGTTTCATTTGAACATTAAGTACAAGCAGCGACTTGATCAACATTGGGTGCCACACAACTTCCAGGTGGGCGACAAAGTGTGGCTACATTTGCAAAAGGAGCGCCTCACTAGACCCCACCGCAAGCTTCGTCCGCTCCGATATGGGTCGTACACCCTCACCAAGGCTGTAGGGGAAAATTCCTTTGAGCTCATCATTCCACTATTCTTGGTCTGCACCCAGTGTTCAGTGTGGACCACCTTTGACCCTACTTTCCACCTCTACTAGACACATCCGACATGGCAGAACAACTCACACCAACAGAGTTAAATCCAAACTGCATGGAACAAGCCAGAACTGAACAGATCATGGATACATAGATCAAGCACACCCAAAAACAAAGGATGCCGCTATATCGAGTTGTCAAAGCAGGCCAACTCCTTCACCAAGGCAAGTGGCTAACTAGGGACCAAGTTCAGCAGAAGTTTCCTCATCTCATGGAGGAACTCAACGCAATGGGGACCATTGCTTCCTAAGGGGGGAGGAATAATCCAGGTGGATATTGGTGGCCACCCACCTATTCCACTTGGACCCCCACCATTTCTTCTTTCAGTTTTTCAGTTTCCGCACAGTTTACTATTTTTAGCAGTTTTTCGGGTCCTGAACTTCTGGAGCCGTTTTGAGGCCTTAAACAACGTTTTTTGGGGAAGCGGGGAGAAACATGAATTCTAGATCGATGTTTCTCACCCAAAATTTGTAGTCCTCAGATATATCTTTCTAACGAGGTATGGAACGTGTCAAACGGAGATCGTATGCCAAAGTTACGTCCCCGGGAAGTTGATGTACCAACTTACCCAAACGGGGCCCATAGTCTTGGCGTTTCATCTCCTAGGGTTAGGTCTTTGGATGTTTAGGGTTTTCCATTGTTTATCAATAATAATAGGCCTTCGAGCCTCATTGTAACACAGTTGAGAGGCCAGTAGCCGCCACATCTCTTCTCAGAGATAAGCTACCAGCGCCCTAGCTAGTTTATTTCCATTCTGTCTGTAAGCATATTTCAGTCATTTGTTATTAATGAAATGAAGTCTTGTTTCCACTGCACCTCTGCGTTTATGTGTATTTATGTATTTCATTGTGTTCCTACATAAATCCAGATCAAGTACACTTCATCAAAGTACTTATATTATCTCCACTAGTAGATCAGACAGTTTAGATTTAATCTCCCATTGACTGGACGATCCTGGCTCATCTGGAGGATTCAACGAAATCAACAATCACAAATTTATCAAGTGTTGAGATGAACAGTCCTTATTTATTTTGGGGCGTCGACACTCTGGGACTCCGAGATATTAGAACCCTCAAGTTGTTCAACTCCCCCAGAGTTATACCTGCTGAAGTGGTCATAAAGTGATGATGATGGCTTGCCATCGGTTAACACCTCTGCATACATTATCCTTCCACTAGATTAATCCAATGGTTATGACTTAATCAAGTTTTGATATGGGTGGTCCTTATTTATTTCGGGACTTTGGGACTCTGGGATATTACAACTCACAACTCCCCCAGAGTTATACTTGTCGAAGTACTTATGTCATCCTTCCACTGCTTGATCTAATGATTGAGAAAAGTCCCAAAGGGATCTTATATCAATTGTATATATGATTTTGTTACTCTAGGACTCTGGGATGTTGTGGCTTACCCTGTCCTTCCACTATACTCAATCGAAAGGTCGAGAATTCACTCGAAGTTCCTCCTTGATCTAACAGTCTATGTTAATTCGTGGTTTCGACTTTAGGGGATTCCACCCATTTCTAAATTATTTATCCCCAGAATGATCAACGCAGAATTACCACATAACTCATCAAACCAGTGCAATGGCTGAGGTTTTAATGGTTTGATCTGACGACTCTGGTTATACCTGAAATTTATCAACTAGATTTGATGGCTCTCGCTTATCCACCTTCTCTCGAGGCTTTATTGACCTAGGATCAATTTCCTTTAGAGGTTCAATTCCTCTGAGACTCCTTTGGATTTACACTTGGATTCCAATTGAACCACAATCGTTGAATTGTGCCCTCGGTCAGCGATCGACGATTGTCATATCCCCTAACTATAACAGAGTTTCCTCACCATCCTCAAGGTGTTTCTACAGTTGATATGTTGGGAATTTGATCTTGATAGCACTTCCTTAAGGCACTCATTTTCTTGAGCTTTCCTTCGACCTTTCCAAATGTATTAATGTTGTGCGTTGTGATTCCATGCAACCTAATACGCTATCTCTCCTGAGCTTTAGGATCTCAAAGACATATTCTTTATTAATGAAAATACCATATTGGTCTTCTTGACATCAATGCCAACACCATAATACCATGTCCAATAGTTCTGCCCCATACCAGTACGGTGTTTCCACGAGAAGATCTGATACCAATCTGTAACATACCCAATAACCCTTGGGCCGAGCACGCTACCCCAAAAAATTTGTTCGGATATGATTTCGAATTCTAATACCATTTAATGATTAAAAATTATAAAAGAAACATGATAACAGAAAATGCAATAATAAAGATCCATGCTACAGTATAAATAATTTTTTAACATGCCATGCATAGCAATAACTAGCAAGCATGCATGTTATAACATACAAATCACAGAGACAATAATTAATACACAGCATAAATAAATATACAACAAAGAAACACATGACATAGAGCACTTATATTTTAACAAAATGGTTCACCAACTGGCTGCAAAACAAGGATGTTCCACCCAACCGTACACATTGTTGTTCCAAGTCTCAACAACAATGTCACCCCTGAGCCAGGCCTATGAATCCAGAAGGACGATTTCAGGGTTTCACTAAGCTTCCAAAACTAGTCAGCACTCAAGCTCTCACAGGTTCCTCAATGCACAACAATCCAAAGTACATCAGCTCTCTTCTCTCTAACATGCACAACCTAAGAGAATGAACCACCTTCTCTGCCATGTAGTCCCTCAAGTTTTCCAACTCCTTCCAGGGCTCCACTGCATCTGTTCAAGAATCTCCATGCTAGGACTCTCAAGACTCATAGCTTTGAATAAAATTTATTACATGCCAATGCATCTCAGGCATGCAAGAATTAGTTCATGGCTCAAAGACACAAACAATCACTACATCCATTCAACAATGGCTTCTCTCCCAACAAATTCATTTTGTTTTCCTTTCCTGCACCAAGATCAAGGATGAATGAGCAAACATGAATGAAAGTGTGAGAGTGTGTATGGAGAAGAAGAACCCCCAAACATCCCACAAGATGGGTTTATAGCTTTACTTGAAAATCAAGAATCCCATGGCCTTTCCCCATGAAGCACATGTAACCACGTTTTCCATTAAAACAATTATGGGTAAAATGACTTATCCCCTTGAGCCCCCTCTGTTGTGGAATCATATCCCCCTATAACTCTTGTCCTTGTTTGTCTTGCAGCCAGTGATGTATTTTATTATTAATAATGATCATAGCATTACATTTCCTAGGAACGATGGCCTCTTTAATTGTTTGGGCACTCCGACCTTTCATCAAATAAACAAAATACATTATTTTATGTGGGAACTCAAAACCTAGGTAATAAACTTCATCGGATAGCAGTGAGCAGGATCAGGGCCCACTTGGTGGGCAGGATACAGAGTGGCATCACTCGAAGATCAAGGTGGAAACACAAGTGGTCTAAATATTGAAATTGGTCAGGATGGTAAGCAGGAAGGAAACCAAAACAATGGTACTGTGACAGATGGTGAGTAGAAAGGCAATCGTAATAATGAAAATGACACAAGTGGAGAAGATACAAAGAATGATAAGGAACACAAACAGGACATTAACACCACCCATGAGAAGGTTCCAAAGAATGATGGAAATACTGAGAAGCCATATGAGAGTTTTTCAAATGTCTCATCAGCTCTGGGACAAAAGACAAATGCGGAAACCCGGGATAAAACCCAGGAAACTACTACAAATGAGGAGAAGTCCAGTCAGCAAGAAAAGGATACAAGAATGGATTCTCCAACCAAAGAAATAACACAAGACCCTGTATCAGGGCACTTCTATAATCCTAGGAGTCTAAGAAATATATTTTCCTAGGGTTATCAGCCTATCCCTTAGCCAGTTGAGGAGGTGGTTGAATTAGAGTATTTTTCCTATGATAAAAAGCAGAAATCTATAGTCAAGAGGATTGACAAAAAAGGAAAACTACACTGGACAGTGGTGTGTTTTGCACCACAGAGGAGGTCATCATAGACACCAATAAAGATAAGATGAGGCAACTCTATTCAGAAATCTCAACCACATCACATGCCTCTTTTGATAAGACAGTAATGGAAGAATGAGAGCTCGAGCAAGCCAGGTTGAAATAGCATCTCTTAAACACCAATTTCAATATCATCGAGAAGTTGGAGGGGTAAAAAACTTCAATAAATACCTGCTAGAAGTACATGACAAACTCCTTAAGGTGAAGGAATAATTAGTAATGAAGGTAATCCCTCTTTAGGTGGAGTCCTTGTTATTCAGGATCACATATAAGAACATACTTCGGTGGGAAAAGAAAAGAGTCAGTGCCTTGGAGAAAGTCTAGTTCATCTGAGCAATACAAAAAGATAAAGGGGCTAAGGACCACAATATAGAGTTGTTATTAGATGAGCGGTTGGCTCAAATGAAATCGACAGCTAAACATTGGGATAAGATTGTGGATGAGCCCATAGATAAAGTGGAAGAAGAGTGGGAATATTACCATCGGGTTTGGGAGAAGTTGAACTAGTCAATGTCATATTTCCAATTGTCAACTTTCGACTTCCCTATAGAATTTTTGTTGATTGATGAAGTGTTTACCGACCTGCATTGATCGACCAATGAGTGTGAGGATCATACCGGTAAATTTGTCATTGTAGAATGAGGGCATGTGCAAAGGTACCTAGTCATCCAATTCAAGATCGTCGATTGGATGGAGTAGTTAACAAGAATAATGTAGAAATAGACTCTCTGGTTATGTGACAGTAAACACGAGTTAATTTTGTGAATGGATCAACGTCAATTCCCTTTCGGTGACATTTGTACCATATTTTTCATAGAATGGGTCGACTACGTGGACGAGCATGCAAGCCTGAGGATGTCTAAATCACTCAAGTCATCATGACTGAAGTTGTTGTCTATCTATTTTGAGTTGTTGATGTGATTGTTTCTTTTGGTTTTTTAAATTGTATAAATAAGCGGGTACGCTGAATAGAAAAGGACCTTTTGGAAAGAAAAAAATTTCTATTTATTGTATTCAAGAATTATTTCTACATTGAATGGTGAAGCTCTACTAGAGCCTGGAATTGATTTTGGAACCAATTATGTGATCTGCTATTACAGTGTGGATTGTTCAACATTTAATCGTTCTTATATCAATGTCTAGTAAGATATTATGTTACCAATTGATCTTGTGAATGAATGCTACTTCCATTGATTTCTCATCTTTGTTTAAATATGCATGTTAATATACTTCGAGGCTTTATCTTTAATGATCAATAAACATATAATTACTTATTTATAATTGGCAAGTCTTTAGCTCGTTGTTTGCATGCATGTGTAATGACTATTATCTAGTATTTCTAGATAATTATTTCCAAGGAAAATATATAATCAATTTACTTTAGCTTTAAGAGGAACTATGTTATTCTACATTCTTTATTTTGTTTGAACGGTTAAAATAACTACTTCTTGTGAACCACCCAATCCTTAATCACAATTATCTTCTAAAAACATTACAAGAAAAACCTTTCTCAAAAATAGAAAAGACCAAGCGAATAAAACCAACAAAATCTTAAAGCCCATTGAATAGTTGTCGGACCATTACTCTGAAGAATAACACTATTCCAAATGGAGAAGAGTCTAATTAACCCTTGTCTGCGAGTGTAATTCTTATTGTTGAGTAAAAAGGATTACAACCCCTTCAACACCTTGTATAAGGTTTAATTTGATTTGTATCGAAGTTTTCATGATTTTTTCAAATTTGTTTGGCTCATTTGAACGTATTTTATGCCTTTTCCCTTATTATTATGTGTTTGAATACAATTTAACTTCTAAGAAAGATTTTTCAGAAGTTTTAAGTTTGAAAATAGAAAGTCATGCCTAAAAGACAATATGAACTTAATCTTATTGTGTCTAAACCAACCAATCAATTCAGGAGGTCGAATACCCAAAAGCAAAGGTAATCTCGATCCGAAATTAAGAAAAAATCCATTAATACAACTTTACTTGAATGAGAGGCTTATATTCAAATTTGGATGGGTCCTCAACAAATTCCCTAGGCTTAGGCGAAGTCCAAATAGCTTTTATCCAGATCTGGATAGGTTTCACTCTAAATCCCTCCGGATACTAGATAAAAAAATATAAATACCTTTCCTTTTCATATTAGGAATTGATGGCATGGCATTCCTTACATGGTTTTCTAATGGTATGTTCTTAATTAAATCATTATGATGTTCCACTAATGGCATGGCACTTCTTACTTCTCAATTCACGTGATTATTTTGTTGACGTGGAAGTTGCTTGAATCAATTATGGACATCAACATCCTCACCCAACTTCATCCATGTGTCATCCCTCGTGTCTATCGACATATACATGATTTGTGCTCAAAGTTTTGGGTGGTTTTGAATTCGATCAAGACTAAAGTAAACTTGGTATTCTACTATCTCATAGTATGCTAATCACACATGAAATACATTAGATTGGTAAAACTACTTAAACTATAAAATTTCATTTCACCCAACCAATGTGGGATAAACAGTCATCACTGAATAAATGGAAAGACAAGAGACCACTTTTCAAACAACAACTCATTCCATCTGTGTTTTGGTTATCATTTCCATAAACTCAAATTTAGTTCAACTACGAATTTCAAGAGATAAATCATAAAAGAATTTATCATTAATTTATTTATTTTTAAGTATGTAAATAAATTAATTTGTATTATTATTTCAAATTAATTTTTGAGAAAAAATACTAATGTTGGTTATCTTCTTTATTTTTTATATTTATATTATATTTATAGGTAATAGAAGAATAAACCCAAAGACAGGAGTCGAGGAAAACAAGGGATTAAAGGAAGGAGTGATAAAATAAGGAGTTAAAGATTATTAAAATTGTGTTTCATTCAATGTCATCGTCTCCTAATTTTGACTCCATCATCATCTTCTATTCCTCTATAGCTTTCCAATGATATAAAAATTTTCTCATTTTGAGTTTCAAACCCAAAGTTATGATCTTCCAAAGATTTATAATATTGTTGTGTTCTAGTGATGTGGCTAGTGATGTGGCATGTTGACTTGGTAGATGACGTGGCATGCTGACACGAAAAATATTATGTCACCTGGATTCACATAGTAATTGATCTAACATGTTGACTAAGTAAGGTCATTACATTTGGAGAATGCATTCTCTTATTTATTTATCACGGATATATTTTTTATTTTGTTTTTTCTTATTTATTATATTCGTCCATAGCTTTCCAATGATATAAAAAAATTCTCATTCTGAGTTCCAAACCCAAAGTTATGACCTTCGAAAGATTTATAATATTGTTGTGTTCTAGTGATGTGACATGCTGACTTGGTAGATGATGTGGCATGCTGACACGGAAAATATTATTTCACCTGGATCCACATGGTAATTGATCTAACATGTTGACTAGGTAAGATCATTGCATCTAGAGAATGCATTCTTTTATTTATTTATCATGGATATATTTTTTATTTTATTTTTGCTTATTTATTACGAAAGATTTATAATATTGTTGTGTTCTAGTGATGTGGCATGTTGACTTGGTAATGGCTTGGCATGCTGACACTAAAATTATTATTTCACTTGGATCCACATGGTAATTGATCTAACATGGAGAATATTCTCTTATTTATTTATCTCGGATATATTTTTATTTTATTTTTGCTTATTTATTACGAAATATTTATAATATTCTTGTGTTCTAGTGATATTATTTCACCTGGATTTACATGATAATTGATCTAACGTGGAGAATGCATTCTCTTATTTATTTATCCTCGATATATTTTTTATTTTATTTTTGCTTATTTATTATTTTTTTACTTTTATTTATTTGCATGTATTTTATTTACTTTTGTTTATTTATTAAGAAATATTTATAATATTGTTGTGTTCTAGTGATGTGACATGTTGACTTGATAGATGACGTGGCATGCTGACAAGAAAAATATTATTTCACCTGGATCTACATGATAATTGATCTAGCATGGAAAATATTCTCTTATTTATTTATCCATAATATTTTTGTGTTCTAATGATATTTTTTCACTTGAATCCACATAATAATAATAATAATAATACATAATAATAATAATAATTGGATCTACATAATAATAATAATTATAAATTATTATTTCATTTTTGTTTGTTATTTTGAAAGTTTGCTTACATGTGCATGAGAACTTTGTTTTTAATTATTTTAATTTTCTTTATTATATCATGCCAATTTTATTTTCAGAGTTTCATTCTTTCCTTTACCACACGCAAGCCATAATGATAATCCTTTACATTATAAATCCATTAAAGTTATTTTCCGTGGGATATGAACGAAAACCCACGAATTAAATCAATAGTGGTTGAGTGTTATCTTTGTGAGGGAATATATGAAGTTATAGAAGGCCAAATCAAGCATAAAATAGCTCGTTAGAAAGATGAGAAAGTGGGGAACAATTTGGGAGAGTTATTTTTTTCAGATTGACGATGAAAACGCTGGAAAGAAATTGGTGCACGGTTTCGTTTTTTATTTTTTCTCATATTTTGTTATTTGATTAAGTCTATTAGTTTTATTTATTTTTATTTATTAATGTACATGTTATTTGATTAAGTTTATTAGTTTTATTTATTTTTATTGATTAATGTACATGTTTGGATTGGATTTAAAATGATATGGGAGAAATTTTCAAAGAAAAATAAATCCAATGTCCCTAATCATGAAAAGCCACTTACATAATAATTTTTTATTTGTTATTGAGCTGGAGGTTTTTAATTGAAAGAAGTTATAATTTGTAATGATGTAATTGCCCAAAAATTTATTATTCTCCAGTGAATATGTAATGGAAAGAATGAATGAGGGATCCATCCAAGTTTGATTATAAAAGAATCTCTTTTTATGTGGACCAAAGGGGGAGGACATCGAGAGAAAAATCCCAAGGGGAGTTGAACCTTGAGTTCGTCATTGCAGAGAGAAGTCGACTACTGCATGAAGAAGCTTGTGATATCATGGTGGATCAGCATTGAATTAACAACATTGGAGACCACACTATCATGTTTTGAAGTTGAAGGGTTGATAGTAAAATGTTTGTATTGTTTGATTTATCATATAAGTTAGAATTTCTTGTAAAAGATTAGAATTCTTTGTTTTGAAGCCAGAGTCTCTTTATGTGTAGTTTACATAACTGTAATTAAATTTTTTATATTATTATCGAAATTTAATAATGGATTTGAAGGTTGTCTTTCATTGGAAATCATTTTTGGTTTTGTAATAATATTCTTATTTTATTGGCTTATGAATATCTTATGATATCAATATTTAATAATAGAAATTATTTTTGTTACATAGATTGCTCTGTCATTTTTCTTTTGGTTGATTATGATAAGATGTTGGAATGTTGATGTAATCTTCTACAAGTTATGTTATGTGTTTGTTCTTAGTAATTACTTTAATGATGAATTATTTCTAGTTTAAAGTAATTTATCTTTTGATTCAACATCTATATGTGTTCGTAATTAAAATAGAAAATTAGAAATAGGATGAATTAGTTTACATTTGATTAGATTTATATTAGATTAATGATTTAATTGGATCGGATTTAGAGTCGATTTCAAAACCATTTGGTCACAATTAGGCCCACATATCGATGGACATCATCGTACTAAATGAGTATAGGCCCGATTGGAACCTTGATTGGGTGATGATCCCTTGTTATAGGAAAGAATTTTTTCACCTGTCAACAGTAGGTAATACTTACTCATTTGTTTCATAGTCCAATAAAGAAGTCTCAAAGAGTTTCATATTTTCCACATTCGCTATTTAGTAAATGTGCATATATAGGGGTAGGCTAAGTATGTAGGAATTATCAGCCATCTTCTTGCATTCTATGCCAACATACATACCTTTGTAAGTTGGAAATTATTTTCCCAACACCGAAATGCCTTGCAACTTTGGAGGTGTGAACTTCTCTGACGTGCTACAATATTTCACCTTTAGGAACACAGAGCTTGTCTAGCTTGTAGAGCAACCCATATTGGAGATAATAGTCAGACTAATTGTCACCTTATTATACAAAAACTTGGACTTTAGTTGATAAATCACCTCTTTGAAGTCCTCATCTTCTATGTATGCCTCATTTCATTCATCAGGGGTGAAAGGATCCATGTGCATAAGAATTCCCTTCTTATGTTTGATGATTAGATGAAATTGCTATAAAAAAAAACCCATCCACTTGTAGTTTCTGGTTCATTGTAGATTACTCTAGGTCTCCTTTCCCATTAGATAGTTATACAATTTATTAACAACTTGAACTAGATCATAGAGTCCCTTGTCATATGTAGGGTAGTGCAGTACTCCACCATGAAACATTTTAGAATGATAGCATACCAACTTACCTCCTTGCATCAAGATTTCTCCCATAGCATACACACTTGCATCCATATCCACTTCAAAAAGCTTATGCAAATTAGGCAACGCAAGAACTAGTGCTCCTTGACTAATATTTATTTTCAAATCCATAAAAGTTGCCTATTGATTATTTCCCCACTAGGAACTCTTATCATCAGTTGAAATGACATGGAGTGGTGTAGTCATGTTTGAAAAGCATGTTATAAACTTCCATAGGTATTGTGTTACCTAAACAAAATTCCTAACGTCAGTGATATTAATAGGATTTGGCCACTCGAGGATGGCCTCCATATTTTGGGATTTATCTTGAGTTCCCCTCCACCAATCGCATACCCTAGATACAAGAATAATTGTTAAGTATGTTCACGTTTCTTAAGAGTTGCTAGCAATTGATACCTTTCTAGAGTCTCTAACACTTGCATGATATGTAAGATATGCTCTTCCTAGGTAGAGATATAAACCAATATATCATTTAAGTACACTATTACAAATGAATCTATAAATGGATGCAATACATAATTAAATATCAAACTCATAAATCTAGTTGGTGAATTACATAAACCAAAAGGTACTACCATCCATTCATATAAACCTTTCCTTTCCTTGAAGGTGCTCTTATAGGTGTATTATTCTTTAACGTGTACCTGGTGGTATCCCAATTTGAGATCCAACTTGATGAAGTACTTAGCATATTGCAACTGATCTAGAAAGTCATCAATCCTCGGTAGAGGGTATCGATTCTTGAGGGTGATCTTATTTAGAGATTTGTAGTTGATACACATTCTCCAAGTCCCACCCTTTTTGGCTAAGAATGATAGGTAACCCACAAGGTGGGATTCTTGATCAAATTACTCCTTTCTCCAATAGTTGTTGCAATTGTTTCTTCACTTCACTTGCTTCCAAGATGCATTGTTTATAAAGACCAATGTTTGCTAGTGGGGATTCAAGAAATAATTGTATCTCATGCACCACTTTTCTCTTAGGAGGTAACCCTTTAGGCTCCTAGAACTCTTCTTTGTACACCTACCAAAGATCCTCCAACTGAAGTTTAAACTCTTTAGTACACCCCTCTAGATATGCCTTTACTTTTATTGATTCATCTCCTGGTTGATTCTCTCTTAATAAGAGTTAAAAATTTCCGAATAGAGTTGATCGATTTCTTGTCTTGGTTAACACTTACCAAAGATATCTTTGATTTAACTTTCTGTGTTTTTGTAATACCCCAAGATCGAGCCCCATTTTAATTGTAAATATGTTTTATAGGCTATTGAGCCAAGTGATTATAAGCTAGGAGGCTTATGTGATGATTAGGTCGGGGAGCCTAGATGCTAAAGGCCAGTGAGCCTAATTTTGTATATGTAAACACTCATATCATTAATATAATACATCATTGTGTGTAGACCGACCACAATAAAAGAGTATGTGGGACTAAACTCCACTAGGAAGGAAAAGGGAGGGGCTAAGAGCCTAGAAAAGGGGCTAAGCTAGAGGGATTAACTCTAAGGGAATATTATATTATTATTCCAAAAGACTAAGGGAAGGATAAATATCATATTATCCTAAGATCTTATGGGAAGTGGAATGAAATACAAGTGGAGAGGAATGAATTTCTGGAGGGCCATGTGTTAATCAGGGCGCATGTGTGGAAATTAGTTTGTTTTCGCATTTTTTCCCCATTCACAAGTGCACTCACTCAACCATTCAGGGGGACCATCCATTGACCTCTGCATGATTCACGCACCTATGGAACCTAAGCACACTCTTGAGCTACCCGTACTTTCCTGTTATCAGTGGTAACTCGGATCCCTCCTGGAAGACACAGTGCACGTGTATTGACCTAAGTCGGTGTTGTATCTTTCTGTTGTGAAGAGCACCTGTTCCATACCCATTTTTTGTTGTTTCCTTTACCTGATTTTGTACCAAGTTGACTAGAGAGATAGATTGAAGAAGCGAGTTGTAAGGCCCATGGGATTGAAGAGACAGGTTGTCAAGCCTGTGAGCAACTCTCTCCAGGTGAGAAAATTGTTGGGAACTTTTTTCCTAAGAGAGACCAACTGTAGCTATAGTGATCTAAGAATTCCTATTCGGCATGTTGTTGAAGCCCTAGAAGGGAAGTGGGGAAGCCAAAGGACTGTTTAGCATAGAAGGGGCACACTTCCTAGGGTAGGACAGGCATGTGGGGAATGAAAGGTTATAGGTTGTTAGTTTGAGATGGCCCCTAGAATGAGATCCTTCCTGTTGTCTGATTTGTCTCAACCTAGACTAGGAATCCCTTTACTCATGTGGAGTTTGGTCCCAGCTTGGGGGTGACCCATTGCTAAGGAGGATCGTGGAAGGTCTGCACGCAGTTTGTGGTCTTCTATAAAAAGAGAAGTATAAATTATGTGTTCAATTGCATGTTGTGTATTTATACATGTCTTTATATTTATGAGTATT
>JZKD02S1062092.1:214942-225366 GCA_000966675.3 Picea glauca | reverse complement strand
GTAAAAATTGAAACTTTCAAATTTTAGGAGGAAGGGTGGAGTCTGAGATTTAGAATGGGTCCCTATACTTGCTACATTAATGGTGGATTTTAACATATTTTTGTCCTCTTTTTTAGGTTCATCTGCTTTGGGGCTAGTGTCAACAATTTGTTTTGTCTTATGTTGAGAGGGAAGGGACTTGAAAGTGTTGACAATCATATCTCTCTATTGTGGGAGAGTGAAAATGAAATATAATGAAAAATTCACCTTGGTTTTCTTCATATCCTCTATAACATTGTAGTCCATTTATTGCATGACTTGATTCTTGGTAGATTTCACTGGTTAGGAAGTGCTTGGTGTAATTTTGGTCTTAGAAGAACCTCTCTATTTCTGAGTTGTAACATGAGTGACTTTCTTAGGAACATTAAAAAATTTAGAGGGGACATTGGTGTCTGATATTGGCCCCTTACTTCTTAGATTGTAATATTTCAGCTCGGTCTTAGTGGCTTATGTATCCCCTAATGATATTTCCTCAACTGTCTCATCATTAGAATCTAGCGACAAGTCCCATAGAAATAAGGTATCCCATTATTTGGTTTCTTCTTCAATTGTTGTTTCATGGGGTTGGTCATCAACAATGGATTTCTATTATAAAATGTGATTAACGCCCAAGGTCATGGATTTTATCCACCGAGGACATGTTTTCTCATAGTGATTGGTATGATGGTAAGTACATAAATTGTCCATGCCAAAATCATCTAGGTTAAGTTTAAGATTCGATGCTCCAGGTGGTTTGGGTTGGTTATTTGATTTATTGTGAAAAGGTTGGAAAGGTTTGTGATGGGATGACCCTTCACCAATATTTTTCTTCAAGTCTACCACCTCACTGGATAATTTCTTGACTAACTTAAGAACATTGTCTAATTCAGTTCATTTTTTTTCTGGTGGCTTGGTGAGAAATAAGGGTTTCTTACCAACTTCTTTGTTATCCTCTACTCCCAGATTACTACCAAGAGATAACATTTCTTTTTCTACATTCTTCACTTCCTCAAAATTTTTTGCTAGAGTTGTTTTTCCAACTCTCCTAACAAACATGGCTATAAAAGGATGTAAGGAAGAGATGTCATACTCTACAATCAATGATTCAACAGGTTCAACATCAATGGGAAATTTATTGAGGATAATCGTAAAGTGTTGGTTAAAATATTTTATCTTTTCTTTCTTTTCTATTTTGATGGCAATTAATTCTCTAAGAAGGGTTGCAAGGGTTTTCTCCTCCCCAAACTTGTTGAGGAAAGATCTCTCAAGAGCACCTCGACTTCTAATGGATCGAATAGGTAAATTGTAATACCATCTGGATGCTTTGTTTTCCAATGTGTAGGGAAAAATATCGCAGACTTCATCTTCATGTTCAACATTCATAAGTCTGACTGCTAGGTATAAAAAATTTATATGGTCTTCCAGGTTACATCACTTGTCGGGATCAGATCTTGGAAACAACCTTTCTAGGAATTTCAGTAAGTCATGTAGGAGTCTTGAAAGTTTTAAATCCCCTTGTGATATCCATGCAAGGACACAATTTTGGTTACTGATCATATTGCGATTCCCTCTGGTATCTTCGACAGATTCATATTTGGAGGAAGAAGAAGTAGAACCTGGAGGTGTGGGAGGTATCTGGTATAAAGACTATGGTATTTCCTATAAGGAAAATTCAACTAGGTATTCAATGGAGTCAACAAGAATGTTGGACTATTTTATAGGTTTGCAGATATCTCATCTTCTAGGTAGTAAAGGTGTTAGAGGTAAACAACTAATCTATTTTGCAAGAGAATAAGTTATCCATTGAAATTCGTTTACCTTGGTGTTGGGAATAGGGTACAATGTTTCGGGTGGAGGTTCATGGCTTCTGAAAACTGGACTATCAACAACAACCTAAGCATATTCAATAGGAATATCCAACTCAATATTATCCCCCGTAGTGGGAAAAACATGATATTGTGTTTCACAGTGGGTATTATCATAAGTTTGGTCACGTGAAGCTCAAATATTTCTACTATCCATACAAATTCGACCCTCCTTCCAGTGCCAAAAATATGTTGACATAGAAAAAATTCCCTTCAATAGACAAGGGTACTCTTCGATATGATGTCCCAATTAGACTTCACAACATTTTGGGTAGGAGTCCCATCGAAATTCTGGCATGGATGCCATTTCTAGTGTGAGGGGGGTAGGAGTGGTTAATGAAATACATAAATGTAGATTGTGTAGGTATGAGCTATGTTAAATGAAAAAAGTCAAATAAAATATGTCTTATCCTCGCTAGGAGCAATAAATCTATTAAATGATCAAATATAAGTATTACCAATCCTTTCGTATATTCCCTAAAATAGTTAGTTGTTGTAGGGACATGGATTAGTAACATATATACATGAATAAATGCATGCACAAAAAAATCTACTACAATAACCTATTCACATATATTTATTCATCATCTCATAACTTTAATAACATAAAAGAAAAGGTATTGCAAAAGCATAACATTCACATAAGAAAATTCTGCAAAATGAAAAGTGCAACCTTATAACATTCATAATAACTAGAAGTCCACTCAAAGCAGTTCACATAAAACAATCTTCAAAAAATATTTCCTCTCAAATGAAATGGCCCTAAGGGTTTCTTAATATTAAGGTCTCAAAGAAATAGTTCTCCAAAATTACAAAAATGTAAGAGCCATTTCTAAGTGGGTGGTCTTTGTCATATATAGATGATTTGCTAACTATTTCTTGGGACTTCTTGAATTCCCAAGTGACCGTTACAAACTCTTGATTCTCCCTATCTTGTTTCTTTCCTAATTTACAAAAAACATGATATTTACAATACATAATTCACTTCACAACTGCCCCTTGTCCTTTTCTCTAGTATATGTTGCCCATACTTCATGATAGCTTAAAATTAATATTATTCTAGGGAACAACAAAGTTTCTAAAGTAACTTCATGAGTGACTGAGTTTTTTTATAGGGTTTTCGTATCCATTTTTACGGTGGTCAATAAGGAGTGAATTACATTATGATCCTTTGAGAGTTTTATCAAATGCTTGCTCATCATATCATTGCTTACCCTCTGTGGAATCCTTGTAGCTAGCTCCTTGGAGGGCATGGCATTTTCTAGTTCTACCTATATTTATTTATTTGGCTTGGGTTTGCCCATCTCACCAATTTGGGGCAAGTGGCATCTGATTGACAATATGATGGCTACTTTTTTTTAGTTTTGCGGATATGCTGAGGGAATTCTTCAATTTGTTTTCATGTCTTTCCCCCGTTCTTTGGAAGTTAATGAGGGTTGTATAATTTAATTGGATTGCCCAACCAGTAATACTTGGGAGGTCTTCGGGGAATCAACGTTATCCTCTATCCATTTTCTCCTCTCATCCAATCCCATTCTTATCCCAACAAATTTAGTGTTCTTGGTTTTGGTTTTGTCATTTTGTGTGAGAATTTGAACAACTTGTTTTATGGAATTCCTGCACTCCAATGTACATTTGTTTGGCTAAGTCATAGAAGTCTTTACTTACTTCTTCAACACTTACTTTGAACTCTTGGACGTTGGTCCTATAACCTTTGTAAAAACTAACTTATTCCTCCAGGATCCTAATCATTTCCTTGTATTCTTTGATCTCTTGAACCACATTCTTGAGATTTTTCTCAGATGCCTGGGTGAAAGCCGCTCTACTTGAAGCAATTTCCAAGGGATCTTCTATGATATTCTCAACCACAACTTTTTCTATCATGACCAAGAGTGGAGTGGTTTCAGAGGGAGGAAATATTCTGGTGTTTTGATGAATAATCTTTCTCGAGTCTTTGTCAAATATGAAGGAGTTCATATTTGCTACTTTTCTTTCCTTGAATGGTGTGAACGCCCCTAGTCCCAATTCCCCTAGGAGGAAGTGTCCTCCAGTAAGGGGTGCATTTGAAGAATTGTCTAGTATGTCAGTATCCATGGGGTTTTTGCTTTGTGGTTCTTCTCGTGCTTTCTTATATTTTTCCTCTTTTCTTTTCTTCTCTTCCTATTCTACCTTTTGCTTTTCCTCTTTATCTTTGAGGGCTCTTTCCCTTTCTCTTTGTTCTTCCTCCTTTATTTTATTTTATGCTTCTATTGTTATTGTTGCCTCTTCTTCCCTTCTTCTCTTTTCTGCTTTGGTTGTTGTTGTTGTTACTTCTTCCCTTCTTCTCTTTTCTTATGCCTCTTCTTTTTCTTCATTTTCTACTTCTTGTTTCTTTCTCCTTTCTTCTTCATCCCTAGATTCTCTTTCTTCTCGTACTTTTCCTTTATGCTAGGAGATGCCTACCCTCCTAAAGATCATCTCATCATAAGTTCTGTATCTTCTATGAATTTCCTCTTCTTCCTAGGCCTCAAACTTGTAACTCCATCTATATTTACAGACTTGACAATGTTTGATGATGACCTTTAGAGGGTCGTGTCTGGGGAATATTTCTTCTCCAAAGTGGAAAGTGACCAGGGTGTTATCCTTTTCCTATGCCTCCTTGACATCTTTGAAACAATAGTCACCTACCTAGAGAGGCATTGGTGGCTCAATCACATTTTTATCATTGTATAGGGATGCACCTGCCCCATTTAGTAGAGTCTAGTATGTTATTTCCTACAAAACAAGCTTCTCAGGAATAAACATGGGGAGTAGTTGTGGGGTCCTGGTTGCACCATATACTTTGATGTAGATTCCATGCTCCATTAAGTACCAATATCCTACCTTAGAAACTACAACCATAGCCTTATCGGCCATGAAAGGTGCAGGGGCACAAAACAATACTTGATACAGAGGAATGAGAAACATCTCATAGATTTTATGGTAGTGTGTGCAATACTTGTGCTCCCAAAGGTCTTTGCAATAGTCATGAATGGGAATATTAGTTGGTTTCCAAGCCCATCCCATCTCTAGATAAGCATGAATTACACACATTGCATCCAACAAATAGGATGGCATGTGGAAGCTTGGGTACTTTCCTAGGGTCACGTGTTTCGCTAATAATACTGCTTCTGCCAAGGTAGAAGAAATGATGTTTTCCCAATTGAAAACAGACCTATTGATGGTGATGGTGTGTATAAGGGGCACCCATGAAACCCTAAATTTATGTGCATCTAGTTCTCCATGCAACCTGCATAGCATGGATACCACGTACTAGTAAGGAGTTCTGAGAAGATTGGTCGAGTAGTCGTCGGATGCTCTCGTCAGAACCCTAATTTCTCATAATTTCTTTGGGTTTCAGGGGGAATTCCTTCACCTAGTCATAATTGAGTTACAGTTCCTCAGTCGATAGATGGTAGCACATTGTGAGTACAGATGGTTGGAAGGAAGTATTGCTTTTCCTTCTACATCCATTATTTGTCTGTCATCCACGTTGCCCTGTCTTATTATCCATGATATATCTTCAACACAAGGGAAGACTGTTAAATGTGTGATTATCCTCTGCAGTTTGGAGTGCCCCTATGGATCACTCATGATATCAACAATGAAATTCTTAAAATCTTCGACATTGGTGTAGGCCTGCATTCCCCTCAACCTGATGGGAAAGTGTTGCATTATATGGTGCAAGTGTTGGCAATGCTCACTAAAATTTGAGTTGTCATTGGTGTGGTAAACACCTTGCATAGATGTAGGAATTAGTGGTGAAGGATTTTCAGGCAGGGCCTATGTAGCATAAAAAGATGCCATCGGGCACAAATTCAACTCTTTTGTGGTCTGCCATGAATTGAAATTTACCTACCACAAATACGTGTGATAATAACTATAATAACACTATATAAAACACCACATATAACATGGGTTCACATATAATAATGCTAAGACTGACAAATAATAGATTCGCCATATATCTAGTGATAACATTGGTATGATGTAAATAACATGTATTATATAAAATTCAAAGTCTAATGTTAGCTTAACAACATAATGTCGATATCCAAATCTCTCTCTATAAATTAAAAAAAAAAAACTACTTTGAATCACCAAAAAATTAACTATTCTAAATTTAAAGAATTGCACGAAAACTTACTTGGCCAACCCGGGGCAAGCCAATGCAAGACATGACTAGAGTCTAGGTTTCTAACGAGACTAGATCCAAGCTGAGTGAGATACCCCCAATGGGACTAGATCTAGAGTTGAGTGAGGTTTTAGGGAAGGGAAAATGATGCCATGAAACAATAGGACAATCCTTGGTGGATCCAAACTAAGTCGTAGAGGTGGGAAAATAGTGCCCATGAAACAACATTGGTGATCCTCGACAATGAAGGTATTAAGTGGCTAGGTGGGTGAAGGGACTGCAATGACATGCAAAGCAGGTACATGGTGGATAGTTGACATCTTGACAAGTAACAAGTAGAAGAGGTAAGTATGTGGCAGATGGCTAACATCCCTACAAGTACCATGTGGTAGCGGTTAACAATGGATGTCATGCCATGCAAGGATGGGCAAGCATTACCTATGGGTGCTGGTAAGGCACATGCTAGTTGACGAGCCTAACTGACCCATGGAGGATGAGCGATATCCCCAATAAAATAATATTTATATTATAATCTATCATATTTTAAAAAACCATTAATCTCTACTAAACTCTCTATCATTTTTTTATTTGAAATAAATATATGTGAATAAAAATTCTCTAATTTAATAAAATTAATTTTATTTTCCAATTTCATTTTAAACTTACTTTTTAATAAATTTTAAATTAATTATTTATTAATATGATTAAAATTGTATATTTATTAATTTTTTTTTAATAGTTGTCATATTGAAAGTCCATATAAATCATTTCATAAACAAATTAATTATTATCTCCAAATCTAATACAAACATTTAATCTATTCTTAAATTAATTTATTTTACATACCAACATTTAATCTATTCTTAAATTAATTTATTTTACATCAAAGGAAGAAACCCTAAAAAATAACCATGACATGACATAACAATGAACCAACTTTTAAACAAATTAACGGTTATCTTCAAACCTAATACAAACATTTAATTTATGCTTAAACTGTGTAATATCGTATAGCATATTCTTCAACTTATTGGTTACTTCGTTGCATTGTACAATATGAAGATAACATCATTAAGATACGTTGTGGAGAAAGCGAAAGAGATCATCTCGCTCGCAATAAAGCGCATGTACAATCTCGCGTTCCATTGTCATTACACCACTGTGTTCCATATTTCAAAAGCTATTAACTTCATTAACTTCATTTTCTAGATAAAGTATAATTACGTCGATAAGGCGTACACCTATTGACAATGGGCATAATTAATGATCTTTTAACCTTATTTAACCTTAAACTCTAATCTGATGGCTACGCATTGAAGATGCTGGCATATTCTTAGTCGTCCTCCAAAATCAATGAGCCAGATTTATTGCTCATAACTTCCTTGCATTTATGAAGGCATCCGTTAACATGTTTACTTTTTTACATTTATCTAAGAATACTTAAAAAATTACTGTGAGCATATATAATTGACACGTTCAAATGATTAAGAATGATTAATATGTATGCATGCCACGTTTATACCACAATTTTTATGTTAGAGCACCATTCGTTTCTAATCCCATGACCTCCACGTATTACCTCCCACATTATGAACATTCCACGACCTGAACCGCCACACATTATGTGAGCGTTTGGGAATTTAAGTTTTTTAGACACAGCGACATGCATGCAAAAGAAGTGTTAAGAAGTGTTATTGTTTACACGGGGGAAGGGCGCTTTATAGAGAGTCGCATGCACGCACGACCTGAACCGCCACGCATTCTCTGAGCCACCCATTCTGTAAACGTTTTCCAGTTGAAGTTTTTTTAAATTTAGACATAGTCGCATGCAGGAAAAAGAAGTATTATTCTTTGCAGCCACGTTTTTATTACAGAAACGACCCATTTCACATGTGAAATCATTCTGAACTGGTGCGCCATATTGTTCTGCGATCCTTGGCCCTGGCCCAGTTTTCTTGAAAATTCGGAATAAAGCATAAGCATCATGTGGGTTTTACATCAAATTAGACATATTTAGGGTTTTACATCCAATTAGACATATTTAGATACATCGAGCTACTTTAGAAATCGAAATGTTGCAGCTTTTCAAGAAAACAATGTTTAGTATTTTTTTTTTTTTTCGTACGATTTCATAAATTATATTCTCTGGAGCATGCCAAATTATGGCATATGCTTTACGAGTTCACGCAGTTCAAAATATTCGAACAATTAATTAGATTAGCATATATTTATCCTCGCGAATCATTTTTTTTCCGATCAGATGTAAGAGCATCTCAATTTTCTTTTGGTTCTTCTTTACAGTAGCTCTAAGAGCATCTCTTCATGCAATGATTAGCTATACAGTACGAGACATTCAAAAATACCAAAGGAAATATCGTTATTGAAACCGTAAACAAGTTCATATCTATAAAGTCTGATGTTTAATAGTATTAACTAATGGTTATGTCTTTTTTACTTGCGCCTCTCAAGGGATCGTTAATTGAATCTAGGTGAGCAAACATAACTAATTTTGTATACTTTTTCTTCTGAATTTCATTCCTTTGGTCCCTCAAGAAAAGACAAAAACATGATTAATAAAATCGACGTACCAGCACAGCTGTCGAGGCTTCGCATTCCTTCTCCTCGAGACGATGTTCATGCATAACCCAGTCTGTTTGAGAACCATGAGGCATCCGACCTCTATAAAATACAAGAGTTTTCTTCATTCCAATTGCACGCATATGAGAGAAAACTTTACGATCTTTTTCGGTAGCCTTCCAGTAACCAGCTTCTGTGGCTTTGTTTTTTCTTGACCTGTTTGGGTACTTCCTATCCCTAGGGCTAAATAAGTAGCATGACAGATCTCTTCTAGGAAGAAAGGATTTCTTTGCATACAACAGGAAATGTCACGACGAACTCTTGAGCTCAATATTTTAAGACAGTGAGATGAAATACTCAGAAATCTAAATTTATTTAGATATTTTTAGGCGAATAGGTTTACATTACTGAATCCTCATAATACAATTCATAATCAACAACAAAGATGATGTAACTTACCAGGCAAGTCCCATGGCTCACACTTGTAGATTAATAACTTCATGTTTGAAATCGAAAATATACGCATTATTGTCTAGGCATTGTATCATCTCATGCCAATTGAATTTCAAACTCCATACAATTTGCAGACTGAAGGGATGCCCATCTAATTGGTCGTCGCCGGAATCGCATACATGGCCGAAATCCCAAATACTGCGTAGCAGAATAGTATTCTCCCTGGCAGTCTGGCTGGTGAACGCCGAAAGGCAAACGCTAATATATTTTTCAAGTTCTAAATTATTTTGTTGCCCATCAACCCATTATTGAGATAACGTGGTGGACGTGAGGTGAGGCCTGTAGAAGTGTTTTTATTGTTCGTACAGCCAACCTCCCTATGTTCGAGTCTGCGGAAGTGACAAACATCTAGATGAGCTTATTACCCATAGCCACTTTGTAGACTTATTTACATATTACCACTATAGCCACTTTGTAGACTTATTTACATTAAAAACTTGTTCCTTTCATTAGTTTATAGGGATCATCATATTTTTAAACTCATAAATTTGATTTGTGTTAATGGCTATTTTAGTCGTGTTAGGACTGCCCTCTACAGTTAATGGGAAATGCTTCAGATATTACATTCAATACATATGACAAAATATTTGGGAATAGTATCTGGCTGGTGAACGTTGAGTGGCTGGAGAACACCGAAAGGCGAATTAGGGTTTGTTTGTAAATCCTCCTAATTTAGGTAAGCCACGAAACTTTATTGTTTATAAAGTATTAACCTAACCTTATTTANTTTTCTATTAATGCCCCCCAACCCACCCACATATGGTATTAAAGTTTTTCTATTAATGCCCCATATGTGGGTGGGCGGGGAGCGCATTAATAGAAAAACTTTATTAGGAGGGCATTAATAAAGTTTTTCTATTAATGCCCCCCCCCCAACCCACATATGGTATTAAAGATTTTCTATTAATGCCCTCCTAATTCAGGTAAGCCACGAAACTTTATTGTTTATAAAGTATTAACCTAACCTTATTTAAGCCAAAAGTATTAGGTTCGCATATTTCAAAATCGGTAACACCATATACGTATTAGGGTGTGTGTTAGTTTATTTCTAATATTTTATGGTAACACCTATATCCAAACCGGTTATCGGTAAGCCAAACTGGTAACAACATATGGTTATTATATTGTCATTATAACCCTATAATAATAACCTAAGTAAAAATATATTAATATTAATACATAAGATAATATGTTAATATATTATCTTAATTTTACTTAAGATAAATCAATTACTACATAGAATTAATTAGATATTGAAAATATTTTACATAATTTCAAATTATATATATATATATATA
>JZKD02S1062092.1:173243-203932 GCA_000966675.3 Picea glauca | reverse complement strand
TTTTTTTTAGGTGAACACACTTTTAATTATTCATGAATATAAATATAGGTATTTTAGAAAATAGGCACACCACATATAATTGGCTCTTTGAAAGTTGTTTGAAGAAGAGAAACTCAAACATGATGAAAATTAATAAATCAATTTTTTTTTGGTGAACACACTTTTAATTATTCATGAATATAAATATAGGTATTTTAGAAACTAGATACACTACATAATTGGCTCTTTGAAGATGACAAACTCAAACATGATGAAAATTAATAAATGAAAATAGATAAAATATTGCATTGACATAAGAGTATATGAAATAATTTTAAAAATGAATTAATTTAAATATGAAAACATCAAATTTTAAATATAATTTGTTTAATTAAAACATATATTATTAAAAAAAATTAATTTATCTGTGAAATAATGATTTCATAAAATTAAGCACACGATCTACGTAATACCCACGAGACCTCCGGTTTTTGACCAGGGAAAATTCACATGCATTACTTGTGTACTGCCCTGACATGTTATATTGTTTTCCATGTCGCCAACATTTAATGCAGTGCGCTCGACTCCTCGAAACCTGTCATGGTCGCCTTTGATCTCGTCAGTCATTCTGTGACGAGATTAAAGGAATTTACTTTTATACTTCTTCTCTGCGACTGTAGCCATATGGTTGCTGCAGCAGGACCACTACACGTGGAAGAAACCGACAAACTCATCACGATGAAGCGCCCATCGAAAGAAGAATCCTCACTTCCATGGGCCATTTCGGTCAGAAAACTGGGTGATTGGTGTTCGGCCACGTTAGTTCCTGATATTTTCAGATTGTTTAGTTGTCCAAGCGAATGCGAAACTTAAAACGGAGTAAGCTGATTAAGGAGCAATCTCCGGAATTTCGTTTTTTAAGTAAAAAATAAAATAAAAATCCCGAATCCGGCCAAATTTTCGTTCGTTCGTTTACTTCTTCATATCCAATGTTATTAATGTTTTGCAACTGTTTACCTCACTAGTTTCAATGTTATTAATGTTTTTCAACTATCTGTCCGACGATTTTCAAAGAAACATTTTGGTTTTTCTTTCAAAAACTTAATAACGATTTTGACTGAATAATAAGCATTTATATATTGTTGGGATATATATATACAGTCTAGTTAAAGCACTTTTAAATTGGACAGTATATATCCAACATATACAACTTTATACCATGTGCTGAAAGGTAAAGGTACATATTGATGGCCACTATTTTACCCAACACTAACAGCTATATTTTGACATATCTGTTTAATATTTTGGCAGAAAAGTTTCATTGCAATTAAAATTTGTTTTGGCAGAAAAGTTCCATTGCAATTAAAATTTGCGGGAGCTGACATTGCACAAATTACACACACAAAATAATATTCTTATTACATCCAAATTAATATACAATATATAGATATATAGCTGGAGTAAATATATACAAATAATAATAAACACTTACAATCTTTGTTTGATATGATTGTCATCATCACTTACATCGATTTGAGCTACCAATTCATCCAACACATATACATATCATTAATAGCATATTTGTAGGATCAACAATTCATGATTACCCTAAAGAATAGTCTAGATACTGAGTCATCTATTCATTGCTTTCCATATGTGAAATAAACAATGAACTATTTATTTGACACTTATTTAGGTAAGCAATCTAACTACTGACTGTGATTGATCATACAAAGCGACCTTTTCACATACACACTCTCACAAACACACATAGAAAACTTGTAATTGTTGTTCTTGAAGACTGTGATTGATCATACAAAGCGACCTTTTCACATACACACTCTCACAAACACACATAGAAAACTTGTAATTGTTGTTCTTGAAGCTCGACGCACAACAAGATCCACCAACATATAACATACCCTAATCATAATCAAACTAGCTAAATGTTCTTGTGCCCCTAAAAATGTCAAGAACCACTAATTTAAATTATGATACTCTGTTCTTATAAATGATTCTTCATCAATACCTTTCACAAATATATTACAAATAATTAACAAAAAACCTTCTCATAAAATTTAATATACCCCCCCAAAAAATCAAAAAATTATTCCAAAAACATAGGGGTGCCCATGGGTTGCATCTTCGACGTGCAGGTTGTGTTCAAGCAAACAATGACTCCACAGATGGAGTACATACTAACAACATATTCAACGTAGACTTCTCTGCTAAACAACGATGCTCTCCTTCCTGCAACTCGCGGCTTTTGACAAATGTGATTCTCCCAAATGGCAGTTGTGGATGATTGAAATGGTAGGTGCGAAGCTTCCTTCTCGTTCAAATGACAACAATATTTTCTTCACTTTGGCACAGGTTCTTTGTTAGAAAGTCTATGGCTATGTAATCTGACTACAGATCGTGAATAGAGCATGGGTCCTTCAACATATGAATACATGTGGGTGGCTTTCCTCACATAAACCTCACTCCAATCATCAACGATCAAGTGATTCTTACACATGCGAATAAGTGGTTTTCTATTCTTCCAAAAAACACATAGAAACAGGAAATTCAAAACAATATATTCTCACCCTCTAATCTAATTCTACATCTACAACAGATTCGTCTCACATCTATCTCATCTTCCTTGGCCCTCCCATGAGGGAGTTAAGTCAAGACAGGCTTTGATACCAAAATAAAATTTGTGAGAGCCGACATTGCACAAATTAGATGCACAAAATAATATTTGTATTACATTCAAATCAATATATAATATACAAATATATAGTTGGAGTTAGATCCAACTAATTCTAAATCTAGATAGAGAAGTTGAGAGAATATGTGAAGAATCTCCAACTAATCCTAACAAACCCAAACCGAATATTAATCATGGCATTTCACCATTATTCTCCAACAATTGCTACAACGAAGCACTGAGACAAGTATTATCAACATGAAATGCTCATGTGATTTATGTAGAGAATATCTCCGAGTGAAAGAAGAATGCCCATAGCAGGGGGATAAACATGCCACATGTTATTGAAAATATTTATAAAGTCGCCTTTGGTTCTCTTTCCTTGTCTTCATCAAATGATACCTTGGACTTTATCAGAAAGATGGGGAGTAAGGGGTGATGAAGAGATGAAAGTATGTGACCCCTGCTATTGAGAAGTTTCTAATGGACCACACCTTTACACTGGGTCCCCACATGAGCAAGTCTTTGAGAATGTAATTCGAGGTTGTGTGCTAAGGCCATATCTTTTTTAAAGCCTTATTTTGTGCATTTTACACACTAGTGAAACAACACATTGTTAAGTGCTTTGGAAAGGTTTGCACCTCGAGAGATTTGATCTCTCTTGAAGTTTGATAGATCCAAGGTTAAGATGGATCTAGATTGGTTTCAATGGTGGGAGGTCACACAAAATTTGTAGATGATCAACATTATGTATATGTATATGTCTAAGATTAATTTGATCAGTTTAAATTTAATCATTTTCCTTAGTTGGTTGAAAGTATAGAAAATATTATCAACAAGGATCAATGCCAATCTATCTTCTTCAATTTTTATTATATTGACACAATTTGTAGATGACCAAAATTATGTATACTTATTTGTCTAAGATTAATGTGATTATTTGAAGTTTACTCACTTTCCTTATTTGGTTGAAAGTATAGAGAGTATTATCGAGAATGATCAATGTCAATCTATCTTCTTCAGTTTTTAGTATAGTAACACAATCTGTAGATTATCAAAATTATATATATGTATATGCATATGTTAGAGATGAGTCTTATCATTTTAAATTTATTCAGGGTTCTCAATTTGTTGAGAAGATAGGGAGTATTAGTCAGAAGTATACTTCAAGAGTTACATGCGGAATACGTTGAATAGAAATGAAGTAACAATGTTGAATGATGAAAAATATACATTGAAATCAATGCGTTTATTTCAGTGTTGATGTCAATTTCTAACTCATTGATTCCAGTGCACATGTAAATTTCTATTTCTATTTCAATTTATAACGCATTGATTTGAGTGTACATGTCAATTTCCATTTTTATTCAGTGTACATATACATAATTGTTGATTTCAATGTACATGTCAATTTCTAATTCATTGATTTCAGTCTACATGTCAATTTTGATTTTTATTTAATTTCTATTTCTATTTAATGTTAAATTCAATTTCAATTTTAATGTCAATTTCTATTCAATGTTAAGTTCTATTTCTATATCTATTTCTATTCAATTTTTAGTGCATTGATTTCAATGTACATATCAATTTCTAGTTGAGTTGATTTCAGTGTACATGCCATTTTCTATTTCTATTCAATGTACATATATGTGAATTTCAATGCCAATTTCTATCTTTATTTCAATTTTTATTCAATTTCTAACGCATTGATTTCGGTGTACATTTCAATTTCTAGATGTGTTGATTTCAATGTACATGTCAATTTATAATGCATTGATTTCAATGTACATGTCAATCTCCATTTCTATTTCACTTTCTAATGCATTGATTTCAGTGTACATTTCAATTTCTAGATGTGTTAGTTTCAATTTACATGTCAATTTCTTATGCACTGATTTCAATATACATGTCAATATCCATTTCTATTTCAATTTCTAGTGCATTGATTTCAATGTACATGTCAATTTCTAATACATTGATTTAACTGTAGAAGTCTATTTCAATTTCTATTCAACATCAATTTCAATTTCATTTCAATTTTTATTTTTAAGTAAGAGTTTTGTATTACCTTTCAAAGACTATAAATATTGAAAATACAGAGAGAAATGTCATGGCAGAGTTTGTTCTAGTCTGAATTACCCATCTGGGAAACCAATCCGACTGACACTTGAAAATATGTCTAAAAAACTTAAAAAGTGTTGTGCTAAAAAGAAAAAAATAGACTGTTTATACATGGTGCCTAGTAAAGCCTGGCAACCTTCAATGTGTAACTTAGTAAAAAAATTCGACATGCGTAATTTACTAAAGACTCAAAACATTAAGACGAGGGTGGAGACCTGAGCCTGGTGTTGCCTTCACGCGCTTGGTTTTCCCGATCCATTGTCCCCGGAGGAGCAACAACTGCTGCATGCACACTCGTACCTAGATCTGTCTCTGTCCCATGCACATTCTCTGCCTCATGCGGGTTGTGTTTCACTGTACTAGGTGTTAGAATTGAGTCGAGGAGGGTTGAGAGCAGGAGTTCCAACATTTCCCCACGTCTATCCATGTTTTTTGATCTGAAGCGAAGGTCATCTATGTCCTTGCGAGCACCGAAGAAAAGACATTGAAGGTTGTCTCAGGTTGCCAAGAGGCACGTCCAAACATCATTTCTTGCAACGAAGGGGAGGCGAGAGGGGAGGTTCCGCTATGGGAGTGGTAGGAGGGGGAGGTGGCGATGGAGGGGAAGAAGGCTCAAGAGGAGGACGCAAGAGCAGGAGGAGGGATGGGGGAAAAGCCCAATGAATTACCATCCTGGTCGAATCATTTAAGACGACAAGCCCATGGTGAGGAGAATGGGGTAGGAGCTCGCAGGACAGGAGGAGATTCAACCAAAGACGAGGTGGTGGATCTTGAAAACGAGGGTCTAGTGGGGGCGACCGGATGGCCATGCAGGCATAAGGTCAGTAACACTGGGTGCCTCAAATCATACCAGTGTAGGAGCATAAAGACATGCCATAAATTCGTCACCATGGCAAAGCTAATGGAGTTGGAACACTAGAGAGGGGCATTCATTAGTGTAGGGGAATAAATGGGATGTGAGGTCGAGGGGTCGATCATTTAAGGAGGAGGGTGGTGCAGGGAGGGAGTCATGTGGCCTATACACTATTGGAGTGTTCCTGACATCATCGCATGGATTGTTGGGCGCTCCACCTGTCCATTGGGCCGCATGGATGTCTAACACCCCATCCAAGGGATTTTCATTTCTATTTTTATTTAAATTTTGTTGATAGGCGAAAAAATTCCTCCTACCATATGGGAGTATCAGTCGATCAAGGCCCCAATTAGGCCTATACTCATTTGGTATGGTGATATCCACCACTCTGTGGACCCGATTGCCTCTACAAAGGTTTCTTAAGATGTGACGAAAACTCATTCCAAAAGGAAAATATATGACCTAACACTAATATATATATATATATATTCCTAGATAGCTAGGAGTCAGTTATGAATATATTAGACACAACAAGAAGAATAATTACATGATCTAGGAAGTAATTCACTAAATCAAGTAACTGATAAATTCAAACACAATATCTTAATTCTTTCAAACAAATAGTTATTTGAAACAATGGATAGCATACTCTGTCTCTGATTACTTTTATTAAGAAATTGTAAAGAACAAAGAAAGAAATTTCAATATTTTCAAAGGCAAACTTTAAATCAAACACTCACATAAATGCATTGCATAGGATGTTAGTTCATATCATCAATTTTCCAATAAAACTTGGCCTTCAACTTAAATTATTTCACTAATAAAAGTATATAGTTATTGTGCTAAGCTTTCCAACCATCAATTCTTTAATAATTTCCTAAAACTTGACTTAAATGCACAGGTTCTAGTTCTGGATATCCAACTGCAAAGGTATTCCAAATTATATCAAAACTGATAAAAATATATAAACTTGATTGCAAATTTTACAACCTCTACTTCCTAGAAAGAGCTGGTCTTTATACTATTCTATTCCTTTCTCCATTCATCAAAATTCCTCAAATTTTTATTGTTACAACTGTCTCGATAATTTAGCAAAACAAATTATTGAGAAAATTCTTTAATTATTTTCTCAATCATAATGTTCTTGTAAATATTCTCCACTCCTATTAATTTTTTTTATGTTGTGTTTGATCTATAATATTAAATGTATACTCTCTTTTATTGGTCCACAAACATGAGTAATCTCCTTTTATTCTCTACCTTTTGTTCATACTCCCAGTTTGAAGGATTTATTTTCTTAGCCTAAAAATAATAAAATAAACAGAGTTAGTGTCTGCTATAGATTTTCTTTGAGAAATAAAATCAATCAATCAATCAATGATGTACACAAATTTATTTTTTTCAATGATTTATTGATTAAAATCAAAGTCGATTCAATTATCATTTGGGGTCTAATATGTTTTGGATAGTATGTAGAAGAAAAGAGTGGCCATGTTGGCAGGTTGTTAGTCGTCTTAAGATTTTATGGTCGTGGTAATTTATACCACACTAGTTGGGTAAACTTAATAAACTTGGTTTATAAAGTTTTACTGACTCATTGTATGTTGTTCCTTAAGATGTATAGTGTGGTTCATATAACACTTAATGAAATTTTAGTTCGAACTCTTATTATCAATTGAACCTTAAAACTCATGACCACCAATCCACGTAGGATGGCACACTGGAGGATGACCTAATAGATTAATTGGACGCTGATTTGGTAGTCTATAAAGAGAGTACATACTAACAACGACTCCACAAATGGAGTACATACTAACAACATATTCAACGTAGAATTCTATGCTAAACAATAGTTGTCTCCTTCCTGTAGCTCACTACTTTTGACAATTGTGATTATCCCAAATGACAGTTGTGGATGATTGAAATGGTAGGTGTGCAAGCTTCCTTCTTGTTCAAATGACAATAATATTCTCTTCACTTTGGCACAGGTTCTTTGTTACAAAGTCGGTGGCTATGTACTCTGATTACAGATCGTGAATAAGGCACGAGTCCTTCAATAGATGAATACATGTGGGCAGATTTCCTCACACAACCCTCACTCCAATCATCAACGATCAAGTGATTCTTACACATGCGAATAAATGGTTTTCTATTCTTCCAAAAAACACACAGAAACAGGAAATTCAAAACAATATATTCTCACCCTCTAATCTAATTCTACATCTACAACATATTCGTCTCACATCTATCTCATCTTCCTTGGCCCTCCCATGAGGGAGTTAAGTCAAGACATGCTTTGATACCAAAATAAAATTTGTGAGAGCTGACATTGCACAAATTAGACACAAAAAAAAGTATTCGTATTACATTCAAATCAATATACAATATACAAATATATAGTTGGAGTTATATCCAACTAATTCTAAATCTAGACAAAGAAGTTGAGAGAATATCTGAACAATCTCCAACTGTTTCTAACAAACCCAAACCAAATACTAATCATGGCATTTCACCATTATTCTCCAACAATTGCTACAACGAAGCACTGAGACAAGTATTATCAACATGAAATGCTCATGTGATTTATGTAGAGAATATCTTTGAGTGAAAGAAGAACACCCATATCATGGGGATACACATGCCATATGTTATTGAAAATATTTATAAATTCGCCTTTGGTTTTCTTTCCTTGTCTTCATTGAATGATACCTTGGAATTTATCAGAAAGATGGGGAGTAAGGGGTGATGAAGAGATGAAAGTATGTGACCCCTACTATTGAGAAGTTTCTAATGGACCACACCTCTACACTGGGTCCCCAGACGAGAAAGTATTTGAGAATGTAATTCGAGGTTGTTTGCTAAGGCCATATCTTTTGTAAAGCCTTATTTTGTGCATTTTACACACGAGTGAAACAACACATTGTTAAGTGCTTTGGAAAGGTTTTCACCTCGAGAGATTTGATCTCTCTCAAAGTTTGATAGATCCAAGGTTAAGATGGATCTAGACTGGTTTCACTGGTGGGAGGTCACACAAAATTTGTAGATGATCAACATTATGTATATGTATATGTCTAAGATTAATTTGATCTTTTTAAATTTAAGCCTTTTCCTTATTTGGTTGAAAGTATAGAAAGTATTATCAAGAAGGATCAATGCCAATCTATCTTCTTCAATTTTTAATATATTGACACAATTTGTAGATGACCAAAATTATGTATACTTATATGTCTAAGACTAATTTGATTATTTGAAGTTTACTCACTTTCCTCATTTGTTTGAAAGTATGGAGAGTATTATCGAGAATGATCAATGTCAATCTATCTTCTTCATTTTTAGTATAGTAACACAATTTGTAGATTATCAAAATTATGTATATGTATATGCCAGAGATGAATCCTATCATTTTAAATTTATTCAGGGTTCTCAATTTGTTGAGAAGATAGGGAGTATTAGTCAGAAGTATACTTCAAGAGTTACATGTGGAATACGTTGAATAGAAATGAAGTAACAATGTTGAATGATGAAAAATATACATTGAAATCAATGGGTTGATTTTAGTGCTGATGTCAATTTCTAACTCATTGATTTCAGTGCACATGTAAATTCTATTTCTATTTCAATTTATAACGCATTGATTTGAGTGTACATGTCAATTTCCATTTCCATTTCTATTCAGTGTACATGTCAATTTCCACTTCTATTCAGTATACATATACACAATTGTCGATTTCAATGTACATATCAATTTCTAATTCATTGATTTCAGTGTACATGTCAATTTCAATTTTATTTAATTTCTATTTCTATTTAATGTTAAATTCAATTTCAATTTTAATGTCAATTTCTATTCAATGTTAAGTTCTATTTCTATTTCATTTTTTAATGCATTGATTTCAATGTACATATCAATTTCTAGTTGAGTTGATTTCAATGTACATGTCATTTTCTATTTCTATTCAGTATTCATAAATATGTCAATTTCAATTTCAATTTCAATGTCAATTTCTATCTTTATTTCATTTTTTTATTCAATTTCTAACGCATTGATTTCGGTGTACATTTCAATTTCTAGATGTGTTGATTTCAATGTACATGTGAATTTCTAATGCATTGATTTCAGTGTACATGTCAATATCCATTTCTATTTCACTTTCTAATACATTGATTTTAGTGTACATTGCAATTTCTAGATGTGTTGGTTTCAATGTACATGTCAATTTCTTATGCATTGATTTCAATATACATGTCAATATCCATTTCTATTTCAATTTCTAATGCATTGATTTCAATGTACATGTCAATTTCTAATACATTGATTTAAGTGTACAACTCTGTTTCAATTTCAATTTCATTTCAATTTTCATTTCAATTTTTTTGTTTTAACTAAGAGTTTTGTATTACCTTTCAAAGACTATAAATACTGAAAATACAGAGAGAACTGTCATGCCGGAGTTTGTGCCAGTCTGAATCACCCATCTGGGAAACCAATCCTACCCACACTTGAAAATATGTCTGAAAAACTTAAAACGTGTTGTGCTAAAAAGACAAAAATAGACTGTTTATACAAGGTGCCCCATAAAGCCTAGTAACCTTCAACGTGTAACTTAGTAAAAAAACCCGCCATGCATAATTTACTGAAGACCCAAAACATTAATACGAGAGTCAAGACCTGAGACTGGTGTTTCTTTCACACGCTTGGTCTGCCTGATCCATTGTCGCCGAAGGAGCAACAAGTGCTGCATGCACACTCGTATCCATATCTGTTTCTGTCCCAGGTGTGTTCTCTGCCTCATGTCGGTTGTGTTTCGATGTACCAGGTGCCTGAATTAAGCCGAGGAGGATTGAGAGCATGAGTTCCAACTGTTCCCTGCGTCTATCCATGTTTTCCAATCTGAGGCGAAGGTCATCTATGTCCAAATAGAACACTAATTGAACACTACCAATGCAGACCCAAACACTACTCATTCAATTATTATGAAATAAGGTTACATTATATAAGCTATGTGAGTTGTTAACAAACTCCTAAGAAATAGGATCTCAATGGATCTCTACTAACACGTATCCTAACAATATAACATAATACTAATTTAAGCATTTCGACATTATTATTCCAACTCTTCCCCTTAATGGAGAAATGGATTCTCTACCACACCTAACTGTTTCCTACATTCTTCAAAACTCATCTTTCCAAGAGGCTTGGTAAAGATGTCAGCCACATTCTCAGTGGTATTACAGTAGGTCAAGTCAATTTCATTCTCTTGTATCTTTTCTCTTACAAAATGATGTTGGATTTCAATATGCTTTGTTCTAGCATGATAAATTGGGTTGTGTGCCAATTTAATAAGGCTTTGATTGTCACATTTGAGAACAGTTGGCTTCATTTGCTTGTTGCCAATGCCTTCAAGAATTCTCCTTAACCAAACAACTTCACAAGTAGCATTACATAGATCTTTGTATTCAACTTATGTTGATGATAAAGAAACAATTGGCTATTTCTTACTGCTCCATGACACGACCCCTATACCAATGTTGAATTCATACCCTGAAGTTGATTTCCTGTCATCAGGATTTCCGACCCAATCTGAATCAGAGTAACCTGCCAACTCAACATCACAATTATCATTATACATAATACCAAAATTAACAGTTCCTTTCAGATATCGAAGGACTTTCTTTGCAGCTACCTAGTGGCTTTCAAGTGGCTTAGCCATGAACTGACTAAGGATGCTGACTGAATATGCTATGTATGGTCTGGTAGTAGTGAGATAGTTCAAACTTCCCACCAACTGGCGATACAGAGTACCATTTTCCTCTTTAGTTTCATCAACACTAGATAACTTTGCATTCTGTTCTAAAGGTGTTGACACTGCCTTGCATTCATTCATATTGAATCTTTCCAGTATTACCCTTGTGTATTTACTTTGAGTGACCATTGTTTTACCATCTTCTCTCCATATTTCCAGACCTAAACAATAATGTATTTCACCAAGATCCTTCATTTCAAACATCCTTGATAACTGAATTTTAATATCTTCAATCAAGTGAGAATCACTTCCTGTTATAATCAAATCATCAACATATAAATATACCAAAGCAACATTCCCATTTTCATCCTTTTTGACATACAAATTAGGATCATTTTTTATTTTCACAAAACCTTTCTGTGCAAAGAATGAATCAATCTTAGTATGCCAAGATATAGGTGCTTGTTTCAAACCATATAGAGCTTTCTTTAGTTTACACACAAGATCCTCTTGTCCTTTCTTTATAAATCCTTCAGGCTGGACCAAATAAACTTCTTCTTTTAAATCACCATTCAGAAATGCAGATTTAACATCTAACTGATGTATTTTCCAATTGTGTTGTGTAGCTAATGCAATCACGACTCTAATTGTATTTAACTTAGCTACAGGTGCAAAAGTGTCCTCATAATCAATTCCTTCCTTTTGTGAATACCCTTTTGCAACTAATCTAGCCTTGTATTTGTCAACACTTCCATCTACATTAAATTTGGTTTTATACAACCATTTACATCCTATGGGAACTTTGTTTTCAGACAAATTTGTTAATTCCCATGTTTCATTCTTCATTCTTCATTATTGATTCATATTCTTCATTCATTGCATTTTTCCATTCCTTATGATCTTTAGCTTGTTCATAAGTAATAGGTTCTACAACATTCATTATGTGTGTTATCAATGCATAATCTTTATACCTGGAGGGTATCTGAATTGTTCTTGTAGACTTCCTCAGTGGTCCACCACTATCTTCACTTTCACTTCTTCTTTTCTGAGGTGTAGGAGTGTTTGGAGTATCTTCACTGCTTTCACCTTGTTGTTGTACCTGTTCCTTTTCTTGTTCATGTTCATCATCTATATCAAATTTCACATGAACATCATTGTCATAAGGAGTATGGCAGACATCATACTTACTTGCTTCTTCATCTATAGTCTCATGAAAAATCACATCTCTGCTTGCTATGAGCTTATGTGAATTAAGGTCAAACAGTTTGTATGCCTTATGATCATCATAATAACCAAGAAAAGTACACTTTACAGATTTTGCATCCAGTTTTCTTTTCTCGTCTTTGGGAATATGAGCAAATGCCTTTGAACCAAATATTTTTAAATGACCAACGTCAGGTTTATAACCATAAATAACTTCAAAATGTGTTTTTGAATCTAGAATCTTAGTTGGTCTTCTATTCTTTAAGTAAACGACAATGGTAATGGCTTCTGCCCAAAAACCATTAGAGATATCTTTACCGTTTAACATGCTCCGAGCACATTCTACTAATGTCCTGTTCTTCCTTTTAGCTACATCGTTTTGTTGTGGTGTAGAAGGCACTGTGAATTGCTTAATGATCCCATTGTTTTTGCAGTAGCTTTCAAAGGCTCCTGAGGTATATTCTCCACCTTGATCAGATCTGAGTATCTTGATGTATTACTTGTTTGCTTTTCCACCATAGTTTTGAATTCTTTAAAATATTCAAATACATCACTCTTTTTCCTTATGAAATAAACCCAAGTAAATCGTGATTTTTCATCAACAAATATCAAAAAATACCTCATACCACCAAGTGATAAGGTTTGCATGGGACCACAGACATCAGTATGTATTAATTCAATTATCTCTCTCTGTTTCTTCTCTTTATGCACTGGAAATTCTTCCCTATGCTGCTTAGTGCACAAGCTTCATATTCTATATGTTGGTGTTTCAAAACAGGAAGCCCTTCAACCATTAATTTCTTTTGAAGTAGCACTAAGTCATTTTGGTTAAGATATCCATACTTGTGATTCCATAGCTCTTCAGTTGTCATTGTAGTAGATGTCAATGCATGATGATTGGACTTTGTGACATCAAGCTTATACAATGTTCCAATTCTTGTCCCTGTGGCTATGATTTTATAATGATTCTGAATATCCTTCACAAGACAATGATACTACATAAATTCTGCTTTCAGATTTTTATCAGTTATTGTTGAAACATAAATCAAATTCTTTTTTATGCCTGAAACATACAACACATCATGAATCTATCTCTTTTGGCCATTAGGTAAATTCACACATATTTTTCCACAACCCTGAATCTTGAGAGATCTATTATCTCCTAAATATATGTGTGTTTCATATTTACTCTCATGATATTCATCAAACCACTCTTTGACACAAGACATATGGGCTGAGGCACCTGAATCTATAAACCATGCAATTTCATCATTAGTTTCTGCAGAAAATGCAACTTCTGAAATAAACAACTTTAAAGTTTGAAAACTTTCATTGGTGGATGTTTCAGTTGTGACATAATTTCCATTATGTTTTTTAAACTTCTGTTTGGATTCATGAGCTTTCCTTTTATAATAGTCTTTAGCATGATGACCAGGTTTCCCACAGTAAAAACAACCATCATTTTTCTTATCATGAGAATCAGATTTTGAGTGAATCATACCTCTATTTCTTGGTTGAAACTTGCCTGTTCTGTTTCTGTCGCATGTCTTGCCCTTGTATGGTTGTTTTCCTTTGGCCATCAATGCTAATTCTGGACTGTGAGAGTCCATCTCAAACACCTTCATTCGTTCTTCCTCTTGTAGAAGAATCCCTGTTAACTCAATAAATGTAGGGGGCTTTGCTCTACCTCCTAGACTTGAAATAAAGACATGATAATCTTTGATTAATCCTTTTAATGTAATAGTTACCATGTTAGTATTTGAAACAGTATCACCAATTGCACTTAACTGATATTCTTATTTGTAGCCATTTTTATGGACAATAACTTAGTCTTTAGAAACAAAATTCTATTGGAGTTTTTAGTTTCATACAAACCTTTCAAGATGTCCCATGTCTCCTTGGAAGTTTTACAATTTCTGATGTGTGGGATTATGTTGTCTTTGATAGACAGTCGCAACAACACTTTTTCCTTAGTTTCTCGTTTCTCCTAGTCTGCAAGAGTAGCACCTATTGGTTTGGCTTCATCTCCTTTTACTATAGTCCAGACATTCAGTGCTTCAAGCATAGTTAATATCTTGAATTTCCAGTCAAGATAATTGTCCCCGTTAAGCTTGGAAGCTTCATTCATATAATTTTCGGGAAATGAATTGATCATAGCTGTTGAAAGACAGATTCAATAAAAAATACCTGTGTTTGAGAAAATGCCTCTTTTCTCCGGCAATTTGATAGCAAACAGAAATAACAAATGCGCCCAGCAAAAACAAATTAGTGCGCCTCGGTGAATTTAACTCCACTAGAGCTCACTAGCAGCTCCCTTAATTCAAGTCGACCAATGATCTGGTTCTCCCTCCAGCAACGTAGGCTCCTCCAGCCTCAGGTTGCACTCAACAACGACGTCCGATCAAGCTGGGCCTCCTTCACACGATCTCAGGTGGTAGTCAATCAACGATTACAGACAACAAATAACGTGGGTTCACTCCTCAACAACCAACTTCTTTGTAGCGATTATCACTCCCAACACTCCTTCAATGGAGATCAATGATGGCAACTTACTGCTCTCACAGCTCAACCCCTGCTCTCATAGCTCAACACTCTTTACACGAGGCTTTGATACCAAAATAGAACACTAATTGAACACTACCAATGCAGAACCGAACACTACTCATTCAATTATTATGAAATATGGTTACATTATATAAGCTCTGTGAGTTGTTAACAAACTCCTAAGAAATAAGATCTCAATGGATCTCTACTAACACGTATCCTAACAATCTTACAGAATACTAATTTAAGCATTTCGACATTATTATTCCAACTTGTCCTTGCGAGCGTTGAAGAAAAGACGTTGAAGGTTGTCTCAGGTTGCCAAGAGGCGTGTCCAAACATCATTGCTTGCACTGTCTTGCAAAAGGGGAGGCGAGAAGGGAGGTTCCTCTATGGGAGTTGTGGGAGGGGGAGGTGGCGATGGAGGGGAAGAAGGCTCAAGAGGAGGACGCAAGAGAAGGAGGAGGGTCTCTGCAATAAAATTCACAAACTTGAAACATGCAATAAAATTCAATTCTCCACACTTGCCATCATGGGTCTCAAGCTCTGGTTCGATTGTTAAACAATTGCTTATACGATGGTAGATCGGTGGGTCTAAGGAACGCTGAGATTTTCGTGCGATTACACATAATTGCAATTGAAATAAAATATATTCGGTGGTTATGTAACAACCTAACAGCTGGAGTAGTATTTGGGTTGCTTGGATACAAATGCTAAAATCGTGGCATTGAGGAAATACGTGGGAGGTGAATGCATAGACTATGGAGAAGAGAATATATCTAAGCAAAAATCGTCTAAGGAAAGGTAAGTTGAATTAAATGCCAAGAATTTGTCAAGAATGCCAATTCGATTTCCTGAGAAACGTTTTGAAGAAAAAGTACTTCATTTTTAACAGCAGAGGTTAATTGTACAATGAGAAATTGAGCTGGGTTTCAACAGAAGACCATAAAAGAGTTTTTGCAGATTGGATTGTCAGGTATGCCTTTTCCATCAAAATTCATGATTGCATTATGTCTTACCTCTTTCTACAATTCCAAAAGAGCTGAATGAAACTTTTGATGTTGAAGTTGTAATGCAGAAGGGTTAGAAACATGCAATCTTACGAAGTCCTTTCAGCATTGTGAATGATACAAATATTACTCTCAAAGTCTGTGTATGTCCCCTCCCTTTTCAATAGCCCTGATGTTCAACCAAGTTCTGATACAAATTGGCCTGTTGTGAAAATCAAAGAGATCTTTGAGAACCAACGCTATAATACCCTTTCAGGATGGGGCAACAAATGGCCTGGGCTTCTCATGTCAATTGATCTAGGTCGTTGGAGTAGAAATGAGTACTCCTACACTTCTCAGGAATTTTTGTTTTTTGAACCTCCGCTGCCCTCAGATTGGGTATGGACATCAGATTGGTTTGTTGACAAATCTCAGTTTGTTAATAGTGAAGGTTGGGCCTATGGTTCAGATTTTCAGAGTTTAAAATGGCCCCTTTCTTCTACAAAATCATCCAGGAGATCGGCTTTTGACTTTGTAAGATGTTGTCGTTGGGTACGTACTCGAGAACGGTTATTTGAGAATAAGTCAAGGCATAAAAGCGAAGTGGTAGCCATACTAAAACCAGGGTGCTCCGCACCTATTCCCTGGATTTGTACTACAAGTGATACTGATTTATGTGTGAAAGTGCGCCCTTTCCCTAAGTCTTCAAAGATGACATATTTATGGGAACGTGTGATTTCAACCAGACGATTTAGCAGCTCTGCTGGAAATGACCAAAATAATCTTGAAAAGGGCCAGTCTTCTACAAGAAATTTTGTATGCCAAACAAAGAGTGGTAAATCAATTTTGTCGTTTCTATTGAGTCAGATAGAGAAAACAAAAGAACTGGTTATCTGTAATCTAGTATCTGGTTCAAAGAAGTCTGTCTGGCTCAGTGTGGAAACATATGCCAACATTTACTCACAATCGACCGATCCAGTTTCTAATTGGAGGATATCAGTTAATGCTCCTCTCAATCTAGACAATAAACTTCCTTGTAATGCATAGTATATCATTCGGGAGAAAACTAATGAAGGAGATAAATAAAAGATGGCACATGGTCTTGTTTCATCTGGGATTTGTGCACAAATATATTTCGTGGATGTCTTTAAGCCTATTTATCTGACATGGTTAGCCCAAGGTGGATGGAAACCAAAAAAGGAACTTGTGCTTCTTTTTGATCCATCATTAGATTCCCTTCTTTCTTCTGGATGGTTCACCCACAAAGACAAAGGAAATTGCGAGTCAGCATGGAGCGTGACTTTGGAGATACAATTGCTGCAGCAAAATCAGTTGCGGTTCAATCCCGACTAACGCTCCAATTTTAATACCTATTACCACAATTAGGATATAAATAATTTTATTCTTACTGCATAACATAAGTCCTGTGTATGTTCTATTAGTAAATTCTTTGATTTGTTCTGCACAGGTCATGGTTCAATCTCAGTTGGCCATCCTTTTAAAGCACTTTTCAAACAACTTAAATTGTTATTATTTTTTATTCCCGTTCTATTTAATAAGTTGTATGAATAGTCTTAATGGTAAATCGTTTCATTTGTATGGGTGAGCGTGCAAACAACGAATCAAACAGGTCCAAGTGTCGATCTGACTTTGGCCTCAATTGGTAGTGTAGGGCTTCGGCTTCTCCATTTCCAACTTCACCCCTGCACAACATTCTCGTTGTCAATGGAAATTTCTTGATGATGAGCTCTATCTATGTCATGAAGGCATTTTCATCAATATTTGAGGATATGAAATTTAAAAAAAACATAAGAACATCATATCATTGAAAAATGCTTCTAATACTTTGATTTGGATTTTGAATAACTGAAATTGAACATTAATACTTTGATTTTGCTTGTGAATAACTGAAATTGAACATCAAACGAAGAAGTTATCAAAGAAACGTTGATGGGTAGTCCAAGGTGCACCACTTCCCGACAGGTAAAAGGTGCATTTCATTTTATTTATTTTCCTTGTGAATAACTGAAATTGAACATCAAACGAAGAAGTTATCAAAGAAACGTTGATGGGTAGTCCAAGGTGCACCACTTCCTCACAGGTAAAAAGTGCATTTCATTTTATTTATTTTCCTTGGATTTGGTCTATTTAGAACTATTTGTGAATTTTTGCATATGTATCAGATGAAGAAAGACTGATCACCTCTATTTTTCGATAAACTCATGTTTTATTGCAGGCCAGTGTTAAGTTTTTTTGCAGGTTCCAGGATGACGAAGAAGACCAATTTATGCACTAGTGGTTTTCAAAGACCACATGATATTGAGAAAAGCATGTCCCAATGAAATCATGAAGAAGTCAATATCATTATATTTCAGACGATATCCATCATACCATTGCTATCAAAAGAAGCCTCTCAGAGCCATTATGTGATGATTCATCTTCTTTCCTTTGAGCCTAACATGTTGAAGTCAATCCTAAACTTTTCATCTTCCTATCATTACTAGATCATGGATTCACCCCTTCGCAAGTTTCATACTTTCCCGCCTCACTTTCATTCACGCCTATCCCATGAATAAATTCATTCAACTCACTTACCATGCCGAGTTACCACATTGTCATTTTCCTTTTTCCAAATAAATCCTGCTTGATCTTTCATCTATGGTCCTTTAATTCATTACTTTGTACTCACGTTAGATGATGGGGGATTCCTTATGGCCCTCGTTCTGACAAGTCTTGACCCATCAGAATCAACACATCATATGGGATTGAGAATAGTGACATTTTCAATACCTTGAGGCTTCATGCCTTAACAACAAATTCTCTCGCCAATAAACAGTGGGAATACATCAATGTCCCATGTTTGTCGGATCTTCTAGGTGACTCGACATGCGACACATTTATTTGTACCTAGTAAGATGTACTTGGGCATCTTGATTCTCATTGACATTAATGGTGAGTAGTCTCGTGTTGGTTAACAACATTCATTAATGGTTGGTAATTCGATAATTTATTTCTATGTTCAACATCAACAAAATTTATTCACATAGATAAGAATTATGCCACGATGCAGATATGAATGAAGACTATATGGTTCCATGACACTCACAACAACTTGCAATAGTGTTCCAGTAAATCAAATATCCAACTCCAGAGTTCAGCTCCAACAACTTAGTTCCAACAATAAGATGGTATAGATGTACCAATTTTAGATCGCATTCTATGTTCATACAACCAAGCAGATTAGATTTCACTCTGAATATCCATGATCCAATAGTAGTAGCCAAAAGATTCCAGCCATACAAAGATCTCTCATATGCATAGCTCATGATATTCTCAAGTAGGTGAAGGTATGTTGTTTTCTAATATTTAATCAATAATTCCTTAAATGCTAAAAGACATGTATTTGAAAAATTTCTCATTCACCATTAACCTACCCTATTTGCTAACTTTTCCAAGGATGGAAAACATCTATAGTTTGGGGGGGATATTCATCATATGCCATTCATTTATCCTATATTACATCTTTCATAACTTCATATGCTATTGACCAACATGTTTTCCCAATTGAGTGTTATTACTTTTATAAACATCTTCATTGAATTCCTAAAATGCATCATCGGTTTGTACATGAAGCACATATTCCAAAGCAAATATACCATGTGGAGGATGGTTTCTATGCCTTTAACATACTTCAACATACCTTATTCTATAAGACTAAAAGGATTGAATGATTGATACACACATTATTGAATCATCATTTTGAATGCAGTCATATGATTGAAATTTCAAGTCTATTCTTTGTTGTAGCAAGAAAAAGAAAAATGAAAGTGTTGTCACACAAGAACCAATACTTACAATATTGATGGTTGTCACCCAAGAACCAACCATAATCAAGAAGAAGAAATGTTGCTACATAAAGAAATACTTTTGGTTGTCACACAAGAACCAACCATAAGCAAGAAAAAGAAGTATTGTTACATAAGGAAATTACTTACAGTTGTTAGACAAGAACCAACCACAAAAAACAGCTACCACTTAGATATCCTTCAACAAAAGAAGGTTCCATCACACAATTCAGGAAATTCAATGCAAGGTTGCATGAGGACATGTAACACCTTCAGTTGGGAGGTATGTTGGGTCGCTAAAGTACCATATTTTTACCATCCTTTCACTTCACTTTTAACCATATTCCGCTTTCCCATACCCTTACATTAAACCATTTTCATGATTACATGGTTTTTAGACATATTATTTTCCAATGCATCAATTTTAGTGTTTTTGAGTGAATTTATGATTAAATATTGGAAAAATGACATGTTTACACTTATATATGAAAGTGGTTTGAGTTTCATGATGTTTACAGGTGTATTTGAAGACTCCAACCAAGTCAAATTTGACCATCAAGCCTCAAATTCGAATTTCCTCTTCAATCCCTTGAATTTTTGATGAAGATTTGGAGATTTACGCAAGTATCTTGGGTAGAGATTAATCATGAAAAGGAGATTTGTGAGAGGATTTGTAGAGATATCACTTGATAGGTGTGAGCACATGGTTGTAACCAAATGAGACATTTGTGGATCTTGGAGAGATTTGTAGATCTAAGTTATCTTAAATTTTTGTATAAATAGGAGTGCCTCCTCCATTTCAAAGGGGAGGACTCCTGGAGCATTGTGTCCAACTTATGATGGAATAAGAATCAAGCTTTATTTTCACATCAGTTTCCATTCTCTGGTTTAGATTTAGAATTCTTTAGTTTATGTGTTACTTTGTTCTTGGGAGAATTGAGCTCACTTCAAATAGATCATAGTAGATTTTTTTTCTTGTTCTAATGCTTTGAATAGGTTTATATGCTTTATTGTTTTTATTAGAATTATTTTATGATCTTGATTGTTGATAGGTTATTTGAAACATTACGAGAATACCTCCTGTAAGGGAGCTAGTGTTTTAATGCCTACAACAACTAAGCCTTTTTAAGTGTATTTATTTTCAATGCATGAGTGTTTACTTGATGATCTTGATTGTTGATAGGTTTTTTGAAACATCACGAGAGGACCTCCTATAAGGGAGCTAGTGTTTTCTTTCCTACACCAACTAAGTCTTATTAAGTGGAATAAAAAAGTTAGGATTTGATTGAATTTTCTTAGATTAGAGTTAGATGCCTACTCCTGCATATATTTTGTTGGAATCATCACAAGATCACGAGCATCCCTAGTTGATAATTAAATGAAATCAATTTAAACATTTGAATTGCCCAACAGGTGCCTCAAATCATACCAGCATAGGAGTAGAAGGACAAGACAAAAATTCTTCACGATGGCAGAGCTAATGGAGTTGGCACGCTGGAGAGGGACAATTATTAGCGTAGGGGAGTAAATGGGATGTGAGGTCGAGGGGTCAATCATTTAAGGAGGAGGGTGGTGCCAGGAGGGAGTCACATGGCCTCTCCATTATTGGAGTGTGCATGGGGTCCTCTTGTGGAGTGTTGGGTGCTCCACCTACCTGTTGGGATGTGTGGACATCTAACACCCCATCCGAGGGATTTTCATTTCAATTTTCATTTCTATTTTTATTTCAATTTTGTTGATAGGCAGAAAAATTCCTCCTACAATATGGGAGTATCACCTGATCAAGGCCCCAATTATCCCTATACTCATTTGGTATGGTGATATCCACCAGTCTGTGGATCCGGTTGCCTCTACAAAGGTTTCTTCAGATGCGACGAAAAATCATCCCAAAAGGAAAATATATGACTAATATATATATTAGCTAGGAGTGAGTTATGAATAAATTTAGACACACCAGGAAGAATAATTACATGATCTAGGAAGTAATTCACTAAATCAAGTATCTGATAAATTCAAACAAAATATCTCAATTCTTTCAAACAAATAGTTATTTGAAACAATGGATAAAATACTCTGTCTCTGATTGCTTTTATTAAGAAATTGTAAAGAACAAAGAAATAAATTTCAATCTTTTCAAAGAAAAACTTTAAATCAAACACTCACATAAATGCATTGTATATGATGCTAGTTCATATAATCAATTTTCCAATAAAACTTGGCCTTCAACTTAAATTATTTCACTAATAAAAGTATATAGCTACTATGCTAAGATTTCCAACCATCAATTCTTCAATCATTTCCTAACACCTGATAGAAATGCACAGATTCCAGTTCTGGATATCCAACGGCAAAGGTATTCCAAATTATATCCAAACTGATAAAAATATATAGACTTGATTGAAAATTTTACAACCTCTACTTCCTAGAAAGAGTTGGTCTTTATACTATTCTATTTCTTTCTCCATTCGTTTAAATTCCTCAAATTTTTATTGTTACAATTGTCTCGATAATTTAGCAAAACAAATTATTGAGAAAATCCTTTAATTATTTTCTCGATCATAATGTTGTTGTAAATCTTCTCCACTCCTATTAAGAGAATTTATGTTGTGTTTGATCTAGAATATTAAATGTATACTATCTTTTATTGGTCCACGAACATGAGTAATCTCCTTTTATTCTCTACCTTTTGTTCATACTCCCAGTTTGCAGGATTTATTTTCTTAGCCTAAAAATAATAAAATAAACAGAATTAGTGTCTGCTATAGATTTACTTTGAGAAATAAAATAAATCAATCAATCAATGATGTACACAAATTTATTTTTTTCAATGATTTATTGATTAAAATTGAAGTCAATTCAATTATCATTTGGGGTCTAATATGTTTTGGAAAGGTTGCAGAAGAAAAGAGTGGTCGTGATGGCAGGTTGTTAGTCGTCTTAAGATTTTATGGTCGCGATAATTTATACCACACTAGCTGGGTAAACTTAATAAACTTGGTTTGTAGAGTTTTACTGACTCATTGTATGTTGTTCCTTAAGATGTATAGTGTGGTTCATATAAAACTTAATGAAATTTTAGTTCTAACTCTTATTATCAATTGAACCTTAAAACTCATGACCACTAATCCACGCAGGATGACACACTGTTGGATGACCTGATAGATGAATTGGACATTGATTTGGTACTCTAGAAAGAGATCCATATATCCAAACATATAAGCAACCTGATTTACTCGCTTAGTCCTGGATTTAGATGCAATCACAAGTGAAACTCATTCGAGATTCATGCATCCAGGATATCAAGTGATATGCATTAACAGTTCTTCCCATATCCAGATGTAATGGAATTTGAAGTCATCCAACATCCAACTATTTCTCCCATGCCCTACCATTTACCAATACCTAGATCCAAATTTGATTAAAATTGAAATAATTCGACATCCGATTATCCAGGGGTTTGCTATTGCAACATATTATGTTAAGTCTCATATCTATATATGATAGCTCCATATTGAACGAATCAGGCATCCAAGGTGATCAGAATCTGGACCAGGGGTCAAATTTTAGCTCAAAAATCAACGTTCTCGGAATTGCCTCAAAACTAACGAGAGTGTAGCCCTCATTATCACGAACCCAATGCAACTCGTTTCGTCTCAAACGAACGTCGGGAGCGAGAGATATCGCGATCTGTTCGAATCGTCAAACAGGTAAAAAAAAGGGACGCTGACTGTGCAGTCCGTACAGTCTGTATGGATGCTGATATGGCATGACCGTACGCTGACGTGGAAAAGGTGACGTGGCTTGACCGTACATGCTGATGTGGCATTTTATTATTTGACAGTTGTGGTCGAATCAGTTGACGACACGTGGCAATTTCTTGGCAAGTGTTATGGTGCCACGTGGTCCAGTCATGGGCTGCCACGTGGCACCCCTTTATTGGCTTTGGTTTGTTTATTAAAATTTTATTGGAGTCCATGGGGTTCGACCCCCAGACCTCCCCACTTGTAAAGCCTTAACAAAGTCCGCCCGACCAATACACCATCGTTTGTTACTTTCTATGTAAGTGGATTAATATCCATTTGAATTTGAATTGTTTTGTAGATGGTGGGGGGTCGGGCCGGGGCTTAGCCCCGACCCACGGTTCCATTGTGTTAACATGACCACTGCTATATGGAGCTATGGCACGTGCATTGTAAACCTATTTAATAGCCTCGGTCGCATTACATTCATACCATATGACCATTGTGTGCACGGGGAGCGTGCGATTCATTTTAACCCATGATTCTATTATTTAAACATATGACCACTATGAAAAATGGCGCGGGGTTTGGTATTACAATGGAGTTTAGCTCCCGGTTATATGTGTATTACCATGTGACCATGTTTGTTTGTGCGCGCAGGAATTTGAAATGGGTTTTGGTTTTGGTTTCAAAAACGGTCATACAAACCTATACGTCTGCCACATGTCAAGTCTGGATTTAACCAAAGAACGGGTGCCTAACTTTGCGCTGGGATGTGGCCACATGGCCCCCATGTGCCCAACACCTCCGGGATTTGGGGGCTTAGTTCCCTAATTGTTCGAAAAATTGGTGCGTTTTGTGGAGATGCGCGCGGGTGCTGAGTTTAGGCACGGGAAACGCCCAGAGGCTGGGTGACTGACACACAGGTGCAAAATGGCGAACCAGAAACAACAAGCTTGAAGGAGAAAAATGGCAGGAGGCCTAACTTCTTCATCTTTTGGCCAAATGAGGTGCCGAAAAAGCCCAGCTAGGGGTTTTTGGACATTCTAAATCCATTGGCACTGTTTTCACAGCCATTTGAAGACTTCTTTTGCAGGTTTTTCACCATTGAAGTTTGAGGAAGCTCTAGGGAGCTTGAAGCCCTCATTGTTTGAGGCCATGCTCAGATGAGCCCTAGTCTATTTTCTGTGACTGAATAGTCATTTTTGACTAATTGTTATGCTCTGAACACATTGGGATAGGTTTCAGATCCATTGGAGGGCTTTTATAGGTGTTTTTTCCACAAATAATCTCAGGGAAGCTTAAGGCCACATGTAGAAGAGGTCATGCCCAGATGAGCCATGGTCTGTTTTCAGAGTTTTATTAGTCATTTTTGGAGTTTTTATGTATTCTGAACCCAATGGTAGAGTCAATATTTCCATTGGAGTTGAGTAGCAACTTGTAAAAGAATATTTGACAAACTAATCCCAAAGAGCCTAGTCCATTGAAGGAGGCTCAAGGAGATGTAGCCCAGAGAGGGGTGAACTCCTTTATCATCTTGTTATTTTTGTGAGTTTGATGGGTTATTTTCTGCAAGTTATGTTGCTGTGTATTTGTTTAAAGCACATATTTAACCTTTTAAAAGAACATTTCCTCACACATGAACATTGAAAATAAGAAGCATGAACTTAACACATAAATCATCTTGCATATTTTAACACATGAAGCAAGGTCCTGTAAAGATTATTTTAATGAAGTAGAGGGTGCTTGCATAGCATTACAAGTCAGCCTTCTATTTTCAGATCACAAGGATAATGGTATTATAAAGTTATGTTGATAACACTTGTCCCTGTATTCTAGAAGTAATACCCTCATGCCACATCAGTAATCCAACTCAACTCCCACATTTACACAATTTAATAAAATAATGCAAAGTGTAGTGACATGTCATAGAAGCCATGTCATCAATCATACTCAATAACTCTCAGATCTAGATATATTATATCCGACCTCTCATAAAAGAAAAAATTTCACTACATCTGGATCCTAGTGCTAGTGCTTCATCAGTCATCCGAGGAATCCTTAAAGTGATTCTCTTCTTTCCGATCCATATCCGAATTTATGTTATCCAAGTTTCCAAATTCATTAGCCTAAAAAAATCAAAGTTAACTTTGGATTTCAATTGCACATACAAATTTTCCCTTTAAAACTACGATATTATGTAAAAATAACTAAAAATGCAACTAAATCAGAATAGAAGAAACTTTAAAGGAACATCATTTAAACATATCAAGAACTTTCATAAAAAATATAAAATAAATAAAATCAAAGGAAATACATTTGAGCTGTAATCAAATTTAAATATTTACAAATCATAAAAAACTATATATATCAGTAAAATTTAGGAAGGGTCCCCATTATTTTGTGAATAATTCATATTATAATGGAGGGGGTTGTTGTTACACATTATTTTGGTCAGCACAGTGATCCATTGACAAACATGTGTTCATGTTCCCAAAATATTCTTTCTCCATGAAGAAGGTGACTGGATTTCTCCTATAAAAAACCCTATTAAGGAAGGTCGCCGCATGCTGCACCATACACAGGGTGCGAAAATGTTTGATTTTTGCCCCCTTCTCTAAAGCTGGGTTGCGATGTCTCCACAAGCTGCTCTACAAATAGGGTGCGATGATGTCAAAAGACTAAGAAAAGGTCAAGTTTCACGAAAGTTCTAGAAGGGGATCTTCTAGAAGATGAGGTGGCGTTCGTATGGTTTGGATCTTACTCTCTTCTCTGATTTGGTGGGATCATCCTAATTTATTCAACCATCTCTCTCTCCCTTATATAAAGAGAGATTCCTCATGGAAAAGGCTAATGTTAATGAATATTGAATAGGCTAAGAATTGGATGAAGAATTCTACTTCAGTTTATACTTGAGGGCTTAATTTTAGTTCATCAAGTCATTGTGGATCTTCTTCATTCAAGGTTGGAGAAAGTGTGTGTGTTGGAGCAAAGGGACATCGGAAGGGGACGTTATGACATCAAGGCTTTTGGTTGTAATCTCCACTTTTACTTAATATGATACAACAATATGTTTCGTTCCCATAAAACTATTCTCGTTTTATTGTATGATTCCTTGATCACATGCATAAGTTCTTGTTGAATGAATTGTGTTGCTTTCACTTTGGTTGGTTTGTGTTCCCTTGCAGATTCAATATCACAAAAGCACCGAAGTGGAGCTAGGAAGACAACGACAAGAGGAAGGGATATTTAAACGATGTGTTGCCCATCTCTTGTTAAATAGTGAACTCAATGGTTAGATCTTAGGGAAAGCGTCATGTTCTGTTCTGTTTTGTTCTAGATCTAGGTGGATCTAGGGAGATCTGTTTATGTCCGCATTTACCGATTAATCCCATAAAAATTGTTGTACAGGAAACAACAATTGGCGATTAACTGAGTGAATCAGTTATATCTTCCATTAATAATTTGGGAAAATTTTTATCTGAAAATTAAATAATAAATCTTTCATTTCAAATTCTGAAAATTACAGATACCTAATATACTGCATACTTGTGAAAAATAAGTTTGGGATTCCAAATACTAAAAAATCCAACATTGATTTTGCAGAGCTCATTATATTTGTTTAATTTGGAAATTTATTTTAATCAATCATGAAACAAGTCAAAGGACAAAGTCTCTGCTACCATCAATATTTACACACCTATGATCCTCATCTCCTTTTACCCGGCATTGCTTCACTTCCCGCGAGCATCCATAGCCTCGACGGAGGTGCCTTAGTACCATAAAAGCATGGCCCCGTTGCCAACGAGTGTCCATAGCCCCCGACATGTTTACTTGTATTTTCCCACACTTTGAAAGTTCTTTCAACTTCCTTCTTTAGTTAATAAATTTTCTTTCACCCTTTTTTATTTGTAAATATAAATGTGGGTGTGAGGAAGTGGGGTGGTACAGGAGTTGTTTTACTTGGTAAATAACTGAGGCATAAAAACTTAGTCTCTAGACTGTCTTCCACTTCTAGTTATTGTTTGTATTATTATTTTTAACTGTTTATGCCATATTTTCTCTTCCAAAAACAATATAAAAGCAATTTTTTTTATAAAACAAACTTTTGAAAAATAATTTTAGCTTAAATATAAAGATTCTCTGCAAAAAAAATTCTTGAGATTTCAAACTATTGTGATATTCTTCAGAAGAATTTATGGACAAATTATTGTTTTCATTTATTATCCATAAAAACTTCTTGTTGCAACAACCAGTGATTAATTCAAATCTATACAAATAAATCCAAAACTTAATGTGTAAGTAACATAACGAAAATAAATTATAAAATTTCTGAAAAATTATAACAAAAGATAAAACAAAATATAGTGTATAAAAAAGAAAAATTTGAAAAAATAAAGAAATGTATGCATAAATATCTTTAATATTTGGTCGTTCATGAGGAGGCTTTCTAACTCCCCCTCCAATGATTGCAAAATGTGTGTTGAAGGACCAATATTTTGGGAGATTTGAAATGGACCTAACCATAGTGTTTGAAATCTAGTATGTTTTCCTTTACCCTCATCGACTTTATCGCATTTGAGCATCAAGTCACTGACGACATAGTATTTGTTATCCACTGAGGATCTGTCAAACCATTTTTTAACAAGATGTCGATGAATATTAAAATTTTCTTTGGATTTTTTTTGTTCCTCTTCTAGTTTAAATAAGTCTTCAAGTGCACTTTGCATTGTTGTGCAAGATTAATCTCTAACAGATTGGACAAGCTATAGAGAAGGACAGAAGATATTAGGGGAAATAATAGATTCCTTGACATATACAAGTAAGAATGAAGAGTTCCCTAAGGTTGTCTTTAGTGTCACTTGATTTTCCCACAAAGCATTTGGAAGAACTTTGTGCCAATTACATTGGTTTTATTCAACAATTTTCTTAATACTTCTAATGAGATTTTTATTAGTGGATTCTGCTAGACCATTTTGTTAGATTACTGAGAGGGGGGGTGAATCCATAATAGAGAAATATAATCCTTTTTAACCATATAATGCAAGTGTTATATCAATGTAACATTATCATCCAATATTTGCAGAGTAAATAAACAATGAAAAAATGAACAATCATACACAATACACCAATGCTTTTATGTGGAAACCCAAAGTGGGATAAAACCACGTGGAAACCCAAAGTGGGATAAAACCACAAAATGCTTTTTCTTATATGTCTTGAAGAATTACATTCATTGGAATCACCAACTTCCTTTGTTTTCTAGCTGCAACTAGAAGGAGGCTCCAATCCCCTAGTTTCCCAGGCTACAACCTGAGGGAAGATCCAACTCCCCTATTCTCTGGCTACAACAAGAAGGATGATACAACCCCCTATGTTCTCTGTCTACAACCGGAAGGTAGCTACAACCACCTGTCTTTGCCCCATCCAACCACCCTGACATAGAAGTAGAATGATAGAACCACTGTCACGCTATCACTATGAGATATACTGCTGTAAAACTGTACCAATCAACCTGCACCAAACAACCTATACCAATAACCTGAAACATGCATCAACCTATAACTCAACCTGTAATAAACCTATACCATAAACAAATGCATCAACCATGCACCAACCTGTACCAAACAACTTGTAATCAACGTGTACCATAAACAAGTGCATCAACCATGAACCAACCTGTACCTCAACCTGCAAACCTTCCTTAACTTTAACAACAAGAGACTAGCATTTTCATCAAACTTTACTTTAGTCTCACATGACTAGTTTTGGATTAATCAATAACCCTAACTTGAAATAATCATAACTATGTACCTGCAATTAATAAAGATTTGAAGATAGTACACAATGTTATTCAATGTGTTTTATGCAATTCCCCCAGGTGTCACTACTTGGAACCTCTCAGAAAATGAGTTATAACAAAAATGGCATACCTTGTTGAATTCTGACTTATTCTAGAGAGCGAACTTGTAGAGAGTTCCTTGAATGAAATATTTGTTGTATGGATTTGAAAATATTACACAGAATACGACAGACTTTACTCTAAAAAACACATTTGGTCTTACTTAATTTGGATCTGTTATGAAGAAGTTAAGACGTTTTTACCCAAAACACCTATTTTAGACTAGTTTCAGGACTAGCCACACACCCTATTTTCCACAGAGTGTAACTCCAAAAATACAATGACCCACAAGCTGAAATTCGTACCACAACTACTTGGATATGTTTCCTCAATGACCTCCTAATTTCACGGTCTGAATCATTCTAGAAAAAAATTTATTGCTAAAATGGTGATATGACTTGTAAATAACATACCTTAGAAAACATCATCAAAAGAATTTATCCTCCCTTGAATTTCGGCCTTCTTTACTTCACCTTGCCTCTAAAATTCGGCTTAGATATTCTTTGGTTACCTCAGTCATGGGTAGATATTCAATATGCTCAAGTGTTATTGAAATGAGAGAGCCTTGCCTCTTATTTATACTTTCATGTAGCTTCCTTAGAAGCATCTTCTAGACCACTTTGTCCACATAGTCACCTATGTCCAACTTTTCCCAATTTTCCACTTGTCCATATATCCAATAGCCACTTGACTACTTAACCCATTTTCCTCATTTTAGGGTTAACCTTCTTATAACCACTTTCCATAATTAGAAAGTTCTTCATTTAGTTTATTATTTAAATAATCTTTCTTGACTTTGTCACTTCACTTTATTATTTAAATAATCCTCCTTGACTTTGTCATTTCACTTTATTATTTAAATAATCCTCCTTGTCTTTGTCACTTCACTTTATTATTTAAATAATCCTATTTGACTTTGTCACTTCACATTATTATTTAAATAATTCTCTTTGACTTTTTCACTTCACTTTATTATTTAAATAATCCTCTTTGACTTTGTAACTTCACTTTATTATTTAAATAATTTCTTCTTTGCAAGCACTTTGACTTCTTTGACCTTTTGGGGCTTCAAGCCAA